>JACCGJ010016040.1:0-13276 GCA_013407085.1 Atriophallophorus winterbourni
TTTAGGATATCTGAGCTATTTCAAGATTAGCACTGAGAAATTTATTTAATTTTCAATGGATATGAACATGGTCACGACTAGTAAATCTGCAAAAGTAGATCATGCAGCATCAACTCAGTGTTAACGCCGCACAGCGTGTTAAGGATTTGTGAGTGCTAGTTAGGACTGACTTCAAATGGGAGGATCAATGCTCCACTGCAGCTCAACGTGCACGCAAAGTGTTTTTCTGCTGAGACCCCGTGTTATTTAGCAGAAGAACCGATGTATTCCTGTCCTTTTACAAGGCATTATTTCGGCCAAATTTAGAATATTGTGTCCAGGCGTGGTGCCCTTACTACAAGAAGGACATCGTTCGACTCGAAATCGTACAGCGTCTCGCAAGTTGCATGAATAAGGGTCAGCGAGTGAAACCTGAAGTCCCTAGATCTTTCCTTATTTACGCGCCGTCGTTTGAGATGTGACTTAATTGAAACCTTCAAATCTTGAAGGGGTTCATTTGAGATATCATAAACGACTGCTATGCCTTGAGACCCGAGCTGGACACCCGCGGACATTTACTAAAACTTTCTAAGAAGCGATGTAGACTAGACTCCCGGAAAAACGTTTTCAGTCTCAGGGTGGTAAATTTCTGGAACCGGCTTCCGGAAGAACTTATATCCTGCAGTTCTGTCGCGTGTTTTAAGAACGGTTTGGACCGCATCTGGGGTAAGCTTTTTTCTGAGTACTCCCATTTATTGGTATGCAGGATTAGGTAGTTCACCATTTTAGCGTTGCCTGGTAAATAAAATAAATGCTAGAGTTTGCTTTTTTAAATATACAAAACATCTTTAGCTGACCTCTCACCGTACTTTTGAAGAGAAAATTATTTTTGTTTTTCCAGCATCGGTTATAACGCGGTGCTCCCTAAATATAATCCGGATAATCTTTTGGCGTCATGATCGTCGAAGATTTCAAATAGACAAAGAGAAAAAAACGTTTTGGCAGTGATGGGTGATAAACTGCAGCTTTCCACCATAAGAAATTCTGTGCGCTCGATTGGCTCGTTAACCACATACTGTCCTGTGCAAACTGAACTGAACTGAACTGAATTCTCAAGAGAATGGGGGATACGATGCTTATTCTGTGGATTCTTATCTTGTATGTTCCAAGATAACGTTAGAGATGTTCAATGTGAAATATGTTTAAAGTTAATGTATAATCGATGTGGTGGAATGAAGCTAGAGATGTATCGCTGGGTCCAGAAGAACTCATTCGATATCACTCACACGATTTTCAGGATATAACTTCCACAGACTTTAGCTAAGATTTCAGTAGTCAGCTTCAAGTTGATACTGCTTGCGCCGAAAGAACCATAGGTCTCGATGGATGGGACGTAAACAATGAATCACACTTAACGCTGGACAAACACCACCCATCTTGTGTGAAGCAACCTTGCGTGCAATCCTAATCTGCGCGCAATTTTGCGAAGTTGCTTCATCAGCTGCATTTAGTTCTGAAAATGGAATTAGCTCTGACAGCGCAACGAACGTTTATGAACTTAAAGAGGTCAAGAAGGTACCACAGCCGGCTAATGAATTTATTTATTTATTATCACACAAGTCTTCACAGACGATGTTGCATAATGTAATCATTAACAAATACAATGAAAGGAAAGTTTCCTTACAGGCCAAGGAAAAACGGTATCATAAAGGATAGTTCTACTGGTTTGTAGCAGAAAAATCTCTCGGGCGTCGATTCAGAAAACCGTAGAGTATGACTTCAAGCAGTCGCGCTACATTACATTTTCTCTTGATATTTTTATGCCGTAGTTGTGACACTTTTGGAAATCCTTTTTTAAATAAATAAATAAATAAATGATCAAATAAATTTTATTCTTGGAAATCCAAAGTATAATTAGGATGGACCGAAACCCTTTAAGATTACGTTTTTCACCAGTGTGATAAAATAATGGAAAGAGGGGAACCAAACATAACCCAAGGATTTCAGAATAAATTCATCCAAAACCAATGTCATAAGTTAAACAGTCAAACGTCTGGAGAGATTGGATAGCAGCATTTCCATCCAAACTGAAGAAAACAATGCATCAAATTACGTCCTACCTCCGGCTCAAATCCGGTCGGACCAAACAATTCACAACGAAACCTAATTGTCCATTCAAGCGGTTAGCGATCAATAAAAAGGTCACGTTTTTATCCTCTCAGTAAATGGATGTGTTCAACTGTTTAACGCCTAATCACATACCACATGATTCATCATTGCATAATGCAGTATCAATCAAATTCAATTCAATTCAATTCAATTTTAATGGTCTAAAAAGCATGTAGATTTACAAAAACCACAGAATTATATAGCAACAACTAATAATATAACAAGCAAAAATGTGATTAGGTTGCTTACTGAGCAGCTCAAGAATCAATTGAAAATCAAAAGGGCAGAAATTGTTTTCGATTGTTGGGATAACAAATGTAGATGCATGGTGATAAGATTTATAGTTTCCTTCGATGCACGGGTTTAGGGGCAAAAAGGCATCAGGCTTCTCTTGAAAGTTTGCTGATTTGGTGAGTTTACAACATTATCTGGCAGATTTTTCCAAGTAAAACCAACTCACACGTCAAAAAATGTCGTCTGCAATTAAGTCTCCAGTGAGGGACAGTTACAGTAAATGTGTGAGCTCTTCTATTATGCGAGCTCCGTAGATTAAATAAGCATTGCAGAGGGTGATTTTTGGTATTCAAAATATTGTAATCCCCTCGAAGATGACGACGTGTATAATCAAATAAATTTGGCGTTTTGATTCGTTCATTGTAGGGTTTCCGGCTGAGTCCAGTGACAAGTTCGGTAGCTCGATGATATATTCGTTGCAAAGTCGCAACATCTTTTTTAAGACATGGCGACCATGGTCAAACTGCATATTCCATCGTGGGTGTGATATACGTATTTCTAATGCAGTGAATTGTCTGTTTTGAGAACCTACTGAAAATTCTCTTTAGGAGTGACATTTTATGTGAGGCTTTGCGATAGACGTAGTTGCAGTGGCTCGACATCCCTAGGGTGTTGCTCATCAACACACTCGAGTCCTTCTGTTCCATAGTCCACGAGAGGCTGTGTTTTAGGAAAATTCTGAACTCCACATATTTGCCAATGTTTGACATGTGACACATTTGGAAATTGAAAAATATGCGATTTTTTTAGACACCAAACCTGAAGGTTGTCTAGATCCTTCTGGAGAAGTTCGCGGTCTTGTGACTTACTTATCTTCGACCACATTTTATATCGTCTGCGAAAATTTCGTTCTTACATTTGATAAGAACCGGTATGTCATTGGCATAAAGCGCGAAGAGGATTGGCCTGAAGACGGATCCCTGAGGCACTATAATTGTCACGGCTACCGACTTCGATAGAGCACCGTCCACAGAGACTTGAACAAGCCGATCAGTCAGGTAATTTTCTAACCATCCTAATAGTCTGCCAGTGATACCACAACGTTCCAGTTTCTGTAAGAGAATACTGTGGTGTACACGGTCAAATGCTTTCGACATATCGAGGTAACATACATGGATGGTATCCCAAAAATCCACTGCTTGAGTCCAGTCATCAAGGGTGAGGAGAAGGTTAGTAGGGCAGTAGTATAACCTTCTAAAACCGTGTTGCGCTCCAGAAAATAGCTTATTTCCCTCAAGGTATTCGCTCAGTTTGTTTGCCACGATCCTTTCGAGTACCTTGTATAGGCGGACAAGAAGGTAACAGGTCTGTAATTTGCGGGCTGTAATTTGCCCCGCCTTTGAAAATCGGGGAGATTATACAAGATTTTTGTTCCGTCGGTATGATACTTTGCGACCACGATTCGCAGAATAACTGAGTCAGAGATCCGTATAGAGATTGTGCACAATGCTTGAGTATATTCTGGGTAATTTTATCATAAATGATCAATGCTTAGTCAACAAGTTAGAGGAACTGATAAACATCTGTTTAGACTATTTCACTGATTAAATTGCTGTGACTGAATCTTGTGATCAATGAAGTATGACCGACAGTAAATTCTATCTTACGCAATCACCGTAAAGGAGTTTGAGGTAGTGTTGCGCTCTATTGCCACAAGCGACTTAAGATGAACATAATATTAGATACTGATATTTCACTCACTGACACGCTGTGGTGCTCACTCGACCTGGAATCTGGTGACAGTTTTACAATCGGGGTTATTAACCGCTCATCAACACGGACCGCAGAACACAACGATATGCTACTTGAAAGAATTCTGCGTCCAAGCGCCCAACATCACGCTACAATGCTTAACACGGGGGACGTCAAACTTCTGCAGCTATACTCGAGAGGTCAGCGTCTTACGAATTCACTGGAGCACAAACCTCGCGAAGTATTCTATCTAGTACCCTTGTACAACCACGTCTTAAACCATATACGAATGAAAGGAACAAATCGTTCAATTATTCGGAACCTTGTTTTGACTTTGAACGCATCGGCTATAAAATCAATCGTCTACGAACTGAGTGTCCAACATCGTTCTACAGGACGAACTACAGTATCAGCAGCGCATTGTAGAATGAATGGAATATAATCAAAGTTTACTGTACAAAATAGTGAACGAAAGAACCAAAGTAAAACCAGGGGTTTTCCGCTCATGACAAAATAAGGATAGACTGCTACAGTTCAAGAGACAGCGATATTTTACACACAATTGTTCTGCTCGAAACAGCAATTATCGAATCATGGTTTATGAAACTTATAAGAACCTCTAACATAACCAATAATCGACTAATTTGTTGTGAAGTAACACATTTGTCGAGTAAATACGAAGAAATCCCTGGTGGGGACAACATTACTCCGTCGATTTTTAGTGCATGTCATAGACCGCTTTCATCCATTCATCGTGAAAATTGCGTGACGTCAGCATGGAAAGCTGGTGTGATAACACTAATTAACAAGGTTGGCTGTCTTTCCGACGTTGCAAATTACCGACATTTTCCGCAGCTTTCCTGCATCTTGAGCTCACTCTACCTTAGTGTATCGTGAATCACGTTGAAACTAAAGAACTATATTGTCAGCTGTGCAACGCGCGTTTCGTTTGTCAAATTTACGCATCACTCTGGACGATTGGACAAAATCTATTGACCTAGGATACTCCTTTCCGCTATATTTATGTATCAAAGGCATTCGATCAGATCAACCACAGTCTTCTTCCGCAAAACCTGGTGCAATATGGGAAAACAAGAAACCTATTATCGTGGAAAATTGATTATCTGACCGATTGGTATGTGCGAGTCTGCATTGACGGCAGTCTATCAAAAACATCCATATCACCATCGGCGTCCTCGAGGTTAAGTATTCGGGCCTATCCTTTTCTTTTGTTATCACACATTTGTTATCCCACAAATCGAAAACAAATTCTGCCCTTTGGATTTTTAGTTGATTCTTGAAATGCTCATTGAGCAACCTAATCCCATTTTTGCTTGTTATATTATTCGTTGTTGCCATATTATTCTGTGGTTTTCGTAAAGCTATATGCTTTTTAGACCATTAAAATTAAATTGAATTAAATTGAATTGTTATACATAAATGATATTGCGCAAGTAGTAAGATGCGAGATGGTTCTTTTTGCTGATGACTTAAAAATATAGAAGCCAATCCGATCGATTCAAGATTGTTCGATGCTGCCAGAGGATTTGGATGCCCTGTATTACTGGTCTCA
This sequence comes from Atriophallophorus winterbourni, assembly GCA_013407085.1. Classification (NCBI taxonomy): domain Eukaryota; kingdom Metazoa; phylum Platyhelminthes; class Trematoda; order Plagiorchiida; family Microphallidae; genus Atriophallophorus; species Atriophallophorus winterbourni. The sequence goes on from JACCGJ010016040.1 coordinate 5,708, forward strand.
ACTGAATAAGAGGATTTTCAGTAATGTTAAATGTTGAAACTTGGCCGCCAATACAAGCATACATATAATGTTGGTCATGTAAACTTGATTTCGACCAGCGCTGAGAAGGATCTCTGTATACAAATTACAAATGACCTGAAACCGATTAACAATTGCCAGATAGTCTTCAAAATGGCGCGCGGTTTCTTGGGAATCTGGAGGAAAATATTTGGATGGTTCCCACCTAAAATGCTTTCCTCCACTATAAATAATTACATTCATCCAACGATAGAATACATGATCCTAGGTTGGGCACCATGGCTGCGTAATTACATTGAATTACAGTATATAATTTACTACTGAGCGACGCAGCTAGTTGAATGGATGCAGCACATCCAATAAGAACAGCGAATAGCCATCATGGGATTGGCTGATTTTACACAAGGGAGAGCAAGGAGCATTTCAAGGAGGTCACCCTCTAACGAGTTCGCAACGGAGGAAAAATTGTTGTTGCGTGAGTCATGTTGCACTTCGGCAACAAACCCATGTTCATTAAAATTCAAATTTAAATTGTCTGACTCGCCCATGACAACCGACATCCATCGTTCCCACCATGCACCTTCCCACGATTATAATATACCCCCACATGTTCGCTCTGTGGTTGCCATAATAATACAGACCATGTCCACGATCCAAACTCACACACTAGGCGCTTGGACCTTGGACTCCCGATCAACGTCCCATTCTGGACTCATTCCGATTTTCTGGCTGTTGGGTTAGAACAACGCATAGATCGATAGAACGCAATGACAGTCTCTGCTGCAACATCGATGAAACATCCATTATAACAATTATGCGACGGGAAGAAGAAAACTCAGCAAAACGGGATGGCAATCGCAGCAGAAGAATTAAAATTAATACTTCAACAACAGCAACGCCATTTTAGAGGAGCTCACGCCGATTTGATACAGACACCTTTGAAAAATCTGAATATCAAATGCGAAGACAAGATGACTGATGCACAAAATCCAGCGGTGGATGCAGTAATCAACGGCATCCCCGAATTTAATTACTACCCAGAATGCGGTTTCACCTTCGAATCTTGGTTCACGAGATTCAAAGATATATTCCAATCCGACCTGAATGACGCTGATGATGGTCGAAAAACGAGACTGCTGCTGAGAATACTGGGAACGTTAGAACATAAGAAATTTATCAAATTCATTCTGACGAAATCCCCGAATTCATTTACTTTTGATCAAATTGTACAATTTTTAGAAGAAATCTTTTTTCAATAGACGATATAATTGCATGAAATTGGTCAAAGACAATTGTGATGATTTTGACGTATGCAGGGAAAGTGAATAGAGCTCTTGAACGATTCAAGTTCAAAGATATACCTGAAGATCAATTTCCATCGCTGATATTCGTCTGTGGTTTGCAGTTAAAATAATTCCAAGACATTCGCACGAGACTATTGTCAATACTCGATGAAGATCAGAACATCAACATGATGTCAATTACAACTAAATGCCAGAGAGTGCTGAATTTGAAGCGTGACACTGCGTTGGTCGAACAAAAACCGTGCCAGAATGCGCCGGTGGTTTTAACCGTCAAGCAACGAAGCAGCCGTCAGAATGATCAATGACTCAATCAAGACGCCAAGCCCCCATCCAAGTGTTGGCAATGTGGAGAATGGCATTTTGTGCGTTATTGCCCATTCAAGAAACACCGTTGCTAGAATTGCAACAAAAATGGGCATAAAGAACATTTCTGCCGGACGAACTATTTTAATATGAAATCTGTACTCAATCATTTTAAAAATTAATACTTATCGGTCCTATCCTGTCTTTGCAACCTTCCAATGGGATGTGAGAAATCGACGGAAGTATCTTACTGTGAACCTAAATGGTACGTCCACCCGTTTTAAGTTGACACTGCCTCCGACATCACTATAATATCGGAAGACTCTTGGCGATCGATTCGCAAACCAAAAATAAAGCCCACCCGTCATGTTGCACGCAGCGCATCTGGAGAAAGGTTGAATCTCATGGGCCAGATTGCCTGCTGTATTGCCTTCAACAACACACAACCAGAAGATGTCTTTCGCGTGTCAAAACTTCCGAACTTGAATCTCATTGGCCTGGATTGGCATGAAAATTTGAAGTTGCTTGATTTCCCACTAAACACTGTGTGCAATGCTGTGAAACAATCGACAAATGACGAGGTAAAGCAAATTCAACTCAAATTTCCGAAAGTCTGCAAAGATATTGGATATTGTCGGAAAACTTCAGCAAAGCTGACTTTGATGCCGAATGCGAACCCAACATTTCGCCCTAAACGCCCTGTACCCTACGCTCTTTTGAAAAGCGTTTACAAAGAACTTGACAGACTGCAAGCCGCCGGAGTAACCAGACCCGTCAACTACTCAGCTTGGGAAGCACCAATTGTGATTGTCAAAAAACCGAATGGCAGTCTGAGAGTCTACAGGCGGTTCTAGCGGTGAACAGGGCATCTAGCACGATCAGCTTGAATTTGTCGCTTTTTTCTTGGGCAATGTGGAGTAGGTATTGGTGCGTCACAGCCTGTCGGTAGCTCACCTTGAAGTTCTTAATGATCACCTGATCACATGGCTGGAGAAATGAAGTGGTGTTGGGAGGAAGACAACAAATCTTCGCTGATTTCAGTCCTGTGAAGTCCAGTGGAGATAGCGCTTTTTTGTTACCTTTGTAAGAGCATGGCAGCGTTTTAATTCCACTGAAACACCATGGTCGCTCAAACTACCCAATCACGAGTAGCGGCACTTTGTCAGTGCCAGTAATGTTGGACAGATCATGACTGTAAGTCTTGGACTGTGTGCCTACGCTGCATCGCTTGCCTTTCAGGGATAGTGTCTTGTCCGGCATTCATCTATAGAACAATCCCATCGCATCGCATTTGTAAATGTCTTGCGGTTCGTAGGTGGACAGAATTTCCATGAGTTTCATTTGGAGCCAGTCGTCTGTCAGATCACTGTTGACACTGGCACTTTCACCGATGATAGCCTTGTAGAATATCCCTTTTCACCTCTTAAGGCGATCAAGCCATCCGTTCGTTGGACTGAAGTTGTCCATTCCTAGTTCAGTTGCAATCTGCTGTGCCTTCCTCAGTAGGATCGAATCGCTGTCGGGAGCGTTCTTGGCACGAAGGAAGATGGAAAGCGTTGATTTTGGTATGCTATATTTTTTAGCAATTTTAGATTTTATCATTTTGCCATTCCCCACTTTAGCTAAAATATCCCTTTATGCTTTAGGCTAAACTGCTCTGGTTCACGTTGTCTGTCAGCCATCGTGTAACTGTAGGAAGGGAATGAAGTGTCTGCCTGAGTGATTGCAATTTGTCATGAGCCTGTTATTACTAGTCACAGAGAATTCATGTGATTTTTATGTGCGTGCGTGCAAGTCAGTTAGCACACTGTAGGCTAGGCTGCCTGTGTCTCGCCAAGCTGTGTGTGTCAGTTCTTTTCTTAACGCATTGCAGGCCAATTGTGACTGAGCGTTGTGTGTTAAAGACAAGACAAAGCGAGTTCGTTTTATGTATGAATTTATTGAACAAACATAGCTGTCGGGAACGTGTACAGTGTTTGTAAAAGGCGAGATTCGTAATGAACAGATTCGTTGTACGAATGTTTTAAATAGCCTTACAAAAAAGAAATTTATTTGGGAAATCATGGTGTGTTCGTTCAACCCGAAAATTCGTTGAAAACGAGTTCGTTTTAGGTGGGTTCCACTGTAATTATCACCGAATAAGAGACGAAAGTTTGTCGATGATAAAGGGAATATCGGAACTGGATTCAATAAATGATAGTTCAATGGCATTGCAAACAGCCATTTTTGGACGTGGTAAAATCTTCAAGTGCATTTGGCGAAAGCTAGAGTAATTTTGATTAAGAGTTGAGAATAGCAGTTAGAGGTGTTATATATTATGCACTGTTTGGAATAGAATGGGGGTATAATTGATCATACCGATAAAACGGTGCAACTAAGTTACCGTTTTGGAACAGGAAATTCAGATTTTCGCTTGGTATTTTTCAGGAAGAGATGTAATACCAGCTAGAGCGAAACGATCGTGGTTAAAATTGATTGTCTGTACCAAAATGCATTTTCTAGGGTTGATCTTGATGTAATAATTTACGGAACGCTTGCAATCAAGATAAATTTTTAAAGAGTGATTCTCCGAAGAGTTGCTGCAATTGAAACATCGTCGACGTACGCTTAGGCTATTGGCAAAACCGCGCAGGATTTCTTCGCTGAAACAATGAAAATATGTACAGCACTTTTCAGACCAGAGGGTATCAGAGTGAATTCTTATCAGCTGAATGTAGTAGGGAGTGTCGCTTCACGTATGTTTTCCTCGGCTACCGAGATATAGTAGTAAGCGCGGACAAGATTAATCTTAGTAAGGATAATCGTGGCTGGATATGCTGCACTGGGTATCTGTTTGGAACCGTTCAGGTGTTACGAGCGCGGTAGTGCCCACATGGCCTCCTTTCATCTGAGGACTTCTCAGGAACCATATGTAATGGTGACGACCAAGAGATGGAAAAAGAGCGAATGGTTCCAAGCTCTAGCAGATACTAAAACTCGGCTTTTGCAAATATGATTTTAGAGGGTTGAAATTGTCTAAGACTTAAAGAAACGGGTAATCCGCTGGTGACGTTGTGGTAGTAGGTCACTTTTTGTCGAACGAGAAGTTTGCATGATTTTTGGGAATTAATGCAGTATATAAGTGATAGCCCTGATACTCAAAGAATTGGCTTTGATAGTGAAGTTTGACACTTGTATTAGGTTTCCGCGTCTTCTAATCTCCGCTTTTTCAGTTTGATAGTTACCTCGAAGTGATAAAATAGGTCGAAAATGATTATGCGGTGATTGACATCAGAAATGATAAACACCCAGGGGAATCTACGTCTCAGTCCTAAATTAGGGGTTAGAAGGCGTTGACCGAAAGTGTGAATACCAGTGCTATTTTCCGCTTGAAGTGTATAGGAAGACAGTTTTGAGAAACTGGTTGCGGGAGGAATGACGCTTATTTCAGTGCTAGCATCGAGTAAGTAACCTAGACCACTCGAATTGTCTTTGACTTAGAACCGGCGATCTGGACTAGGTGAACCTGCGACACATGTCATTGTTAATGTCTATCACTTAATTTTGACGGGTTTTGAACATCGGGAAATGCATTTTGAGGTTGTACTCCCGTATATCTTGTGGTCACAACATATGCCCTCAGTATTCCTAATAGTCGAGATTTAGATTTTGAGCGTGTTTATTTGGAGGATTTCGAAGAATTGGGTTCACCACAATAGTTAGTTCAGTTTTGATTCCGAAATTGGACAGTGCAAATCGATCGGTGAAAAATCTACCGTAATTTGTTCGGTTTTCTTTGCTTCAAGCATTTGATCAGCCGATTGTGCCGGCCCCCCTAATGATACGCAATTAATATCAGTACAGAAGATTTTAGGCCACAACTGTTTGAAAATCTTTTTGACTCAAAGTAGCTCTTTCGTCTGGCAAAAAAGTTGAGATGATTTATAATCACCGAGGGTCATTTCGGTGAAAAGGTCGTCGAACTTTTCTGCACGGAATAACCGTTTTGATCTATCAATGAGGATTAAAGATTTTGTATGGCTTATCCTCAGGCATAGAATAAATAAGATCACAGGCATCCTCAGATATATCAAGTGGAAGCAGGCGCACCACGTGAGAATGCATAATAAATTCATCGGTGATGCAAAATATACGGGAAATAGTTTAAATTTTGCTAACCCGAGACCGAGATTAGAAGTATCGAAAACCGATAATGTGCAAAGAATATGCTATGATTGTTGGTTGCGAAAACCTTTACGCTCACAAAAATAGCACATGGTGGGGTATTAAGATAGTACTTCGAAAATATACCAAAAAATTACAATTACAAATTTCTCGTTCATATTATATTCTGGTTGTCCGGCTCACCAATTATTTACTAAACTGAAATAGTCTGCTATACGCAAACTGCAACAAAAATGGAATGAAATCACAAAATACCAAAAATGCATATATCCAACGGAAGATCCAGTGAAGTTCGACAATAGCGAGAAAAATTAACACAAGAAAGACCATAAGATGGAATCCAAGATGCAGAATGTGCTGAAAATGTTGGAGGATATGGTAATTACAATTCGACCACTGAGCAACGCACACCAAAGAAGAAATATCGAGAGTTCCAAATTATATTCACTAACAAAAAGTATGCTTTACAGGTAAAGTTTAGAAAGACGTATATAATGCAAAGAAACAAATAACCATACTAGGCCAAAAGTTTATGTACTAAATAGGAAGATATAAAATGGAAGTGAAAGACTATGCTTTCATTAATAAAGCTACCATTGAACATTCAAGTTTAAATATTGTCAAATATTAACTTAAAAATACACAAAGCAGAACATATATGAATATTGAAATATGGACAAAATAAACTTACATATTATGAATAAGTGTTTATGTGTAAAATATAATATCGTTTGTTTTAATGAAGCAATACAAATTATTTCTGGCGTCTCTAAAACAATTTTTCACTTGCGAAAACATATTGAGTTCATAATATGGACAAAGTTTGTCAAAATGCCAATTCAATTTGGAAAATGCTTGACGAAATGGCAGAACATGATCCCTCAGCTTATCGGATGTTCATACAGAAACAAATTTCGGAAGGGAGTAAATTGACGCAACCTCCCAATGTGCGTTTTTCCATCATAGTCAACTTATTGGTAAGTTATAGAACAGATTTATTGGTGTTACTTGTTGCAAAAAATATTGATCACTAACCTATTAAGATAAGTATTCTGTGAAGTCTGAAAATATTGAGTTTTTTATGCTGACTATGCGCAAGAAACCTGAGGTTTCCCTATTGAACAAAGATTGACCGATTGCATTTTCTTCAAAATTTAAAACTCCAAATTTAATTGATAGAGAATTGACAAAGGCTGACCATAGTAACACATATAGTTTGTGATAATTTTATGAGCAAATATTTCTTGATATCACCTCGATTAACTCACATTTTGCTTGTTCATAAATCGGTGTTCTCATATATAAATGCTATAAATGCATAAAGAATGCTGTTGAATGCAGATTTTTTGTTCTAAACTATGTTTATAGTTCACAAACCTTATAGCAACCTATTCAGCCTGCATGCGCTTAAAATATGTAGTAGTAAATCTCATGCCTCAAACAGCCCCACTAGCTATCGTGGAAACATCGCGCTTACCCGGGTGGGGTCCAAAGGGCCGTGAAGATATGTGGCTGATAACACTCCGTGTGATGGCAAAAGAAAGGAACCAGTGGCGAGAAACCTGCCGTGCTTGTGTTCCCGTTTATCAGTGACCCTCCCATATTCCAAAAAGACAAAAAACATCAAAAACGGCATGTGTAAACAGACAGACAAAAAATCCCTCTTTCTATTTTTTCTTTCTTTAACCATGTACCTTCTTCATGGTATACTTGTTGGCATATCGTCTGTAAAGACTTGTGTCATAATGTTGTTGTTGGCCTCCTTCGGTCGATGTCGACC
>JACCGJ010016041.1:0-11027 GCA_013407085.1 Atriophallophorus winterbourni
CGTCAAGCGTTTTAAGGCCTTCGTCCAGGTCAGCGGTTGTCCACCTGAACACCGCCGCCAGCCTGGGCCAACCGACACACGCAGCGCGCGGAAGGGTAGGCGCTCAGGCTTCATTCTCAAGACATGCCCTAGCCAGCGGAAACGGGAACGGTCGATCAGGTCTCGTAGCATCAGGCTGTCCCCACCTAGAACACGGTGCCTCACTTCAACGTTGCTAGTGCGGTGTTGCCACCACACTCGTGCAAGCCTCCGTAAACATCGATGTTCAAACACCTCCAAGCGCCGGAGCTCCTCTGCGCGTACTGCCCAGCTCTCGCACCCGTAAAACAAGACCGACCTGACTGAGGCCAGGTAAACTCTCCCCTTGAGTCTCAAACTCACGTCAGACCGCTTCCAGAGATGACCTAGACTAGTGAACGCGAAGCGAGCTCTCGCAATGCGAGAGCCGATCTCACTTTCCAGCCCTCCTCCCGACGTGATGCCGCTACCAAGATAGGTGAACTGTTCCACACAGTCCAGTCCCTGCGTATGTATGTATGTATACAATCACAAGCCTGATCCAGACACAAACAGAATAAACGCGGGATAAAACACTGGCCGGTTGCGCAGGAATAGATAGATATCATCATCATCATGAAGCACAAGTCTGGAGCCAGACAAAGTACCAAGCAATATGGAGCAGGAAAAGCAGATAAGCAAGCGCGTGAAAAAGGGAAAGCAGGCAAGCGGAATATGCAAACGCAAACGCGCAAGAAAGCAGCTTGTTTTTGTAGTTTCACTGCATGCGAATTTGTGATTTTTTGTTTTGTTTTTCCCCATCAAATAATACCGGATTAAAAAAGTATGAAACATATGATAAAATACACTGCCGCCACTGACTTTGGTTTGCAGCCATATCTCTTAATGTTTATAGCCAACTATTAGGTGGATATTTTGGACCCCACCCAGGCAAACGAATAAGATCAACTCAGCCTAGCGCTACGGTGAGTTTCTTCATCCCAACGCGCCACGTCATGGACTGGCCACCCGATCATTTCTCCCAGCTTCTGCAGGCTCCGCTAATAAGGCGCGGTCCGGTAAACGGTGAGTAGGTATTCTTAAAACATGTCCCAACCATCGCAAGCGAGCGAGCATCAGCATTTCTCTCAGTCCGTGACCACCTGGTCCTAACACCCGCTTGCAGACATCTATATTTGTAACACGATGCTGACACCGAATGCGAGCAATCCTACGCAGGCAATGGGTGTCAAAAACAGAAAGCCGACGTACATCTTCCGCTCGGATAGAATAGGTTTCGCAGCCACGAAGGAGTGTAGCACGCACCACTGTGTTGTACACTCGGAGTGAAACATCGCGTCGACGCCACAGGTGGCGAAGGTTAGCAAACACTGCACCCGCTTTGCGAACACGATGTGAGATCTCGTCTTCGACACAACCGCCATCAGAGATACAACTGCCAAGGTAAACAAAGCTGTCGACCAATCCAAGATTGACATCGCACACAGTTAGGCTTGGAACAAAGCCGCTTCAATCCTGGGTAAGTGTTTTACACTTGTTAGGCGCAAAGCACATGCCATACCTTGAAGCTTCAAGTGCCAGGCGGTCCAGGGCTTGTTGCATTATATGAGGGTGTGCTGTCATCCCCATACTCTAGATCCGTGGCTCTACCACCCGACTGTAGAACATGAAAATTCATGCGATTGTAATGTACATCCACGGTCGACATCGACCGAAGGAGGCCATCGATCACGAACTAGTTCCAGCAAAATATCACAACACGGGGAACCGAGCCACTTACGCAAAACTTACGCAGCACCAACCGATGATACCCGTGATCTAGCAGCGTGCGAATCATGAGAATGCCATCACGCCAAACAGCCATCATCCGCAATCGGTCTAACCACGACATGGGGCTTCGTTGGAAGTTGGTGTGAGCAATGGACAACGTCACTGTGTTGTCCTCCCTATGCACGGTCCAATTCCAGCTGTGAACGACAAGAGAAGTCTGATGTAGAATGTTCATCGAGGTAGAATAACGATCAAAGACGGATAGTTCGTGTGAACAATGAATGTTGATCTGGCGTGGGAGATTGTGGATCAACGGTGATCGCCGATTCAAACTAAAAGAATTAAGAAGAGAAGACAAAGTCACACATCCAGCGTATTGCACAACATACACTGTGCTAAATTAATTTGCCCCCCCCCTACTGAGCTTCATGCGGAAACACGGTGGGGTCTCAATACATTTTCTCTCTTTTTCTGATATCTCCCTAGGCATGGACAAGTTGACAATATCTTAGCCCACTTGCAGTCTCTGACTGTGCGGCACTTTGCTTGCACGGATGTGCAATCGTGCAGTACTTCTATGCTGTGCAGCTAACATCGTGCTAAATTGATTAGCCACCAGTAGTGAGCTGCATGCTGAAACACGCTGGAGTCTCACTACCATCTTTAATCTCGATTTCTCATATCAGTCTAGGCTTGGGCAACATGACAGTAATATCGCCCACGTGCCGTGTCTGACTGTGCGGCACTTTGCTTGAATGCAGGCTTGTGATTTAGCACCATACATCATACACATCAGACGTTCTCTATAAACACACAACGGTGGTGATCATGCATGAACTGGGTGGGATGTTACACAGTTATTTTTAAGAATACTGGCGATAACCTTCCTTGGACAGAGGTGCTCAGCGTACACCGTGGGAAACCTCGAATTAATCATATGCCCACTTGGTGTTCAACATTTCAGAAAACATTTGAGCACCCCACGACCACACTGCGATAAGTTACGTGTGGTGAACAAGTGAAAAAATGCGTACCTTGCTGTAATACCGGAGTATGTTTTGAGCGTGCTTTGGTATGCGCAACCATCTACCTTCGGCTTACAAGTAATCTATGACTGAACGCTTCATTTTTTCCTATATTTAGAACTTGGCCTCAGGCGACTTCATCGCTTTTCCTCTTTAAAGATTCTTCGACCGAGCGGGGTTCTTGTTGGCTACATTTCGAATGTACGCAGGTGCAATTGTGCTGTACTTCTGTGTTGTGTTGCTAAATTGATTTGCCACCGATAGTGAGCTGCATGCGGAAACACGTTTTCATATACGTCTAGGTCTGGGCCACCTGACAATATCTTAGCTCATGTGCAATCTACGACTGTGTGGTAATTTACCTGGACCCGGCCTGTGCTTCCGCACATGCATACACTTCGAGTGAACATCTCTACGACTCGGCTTCTATACCTTGTCAACCATCGCGAATCTAAATTTCCATCAAATCCCACAGGCAATTTGCTATTTCCGTGCGATACCGAATGGGTTAGAGTTCGACGTTGCATGGGAAAACACCCTGGAGTCTCACTGCCATTACGATTCTCCGTTCCTATATCTGTCTAGGCCTGGACAACCTGATAGCACACGTGCGGCACTTTGCCTGGATCAGGCTTGTGCTTTCATACATACATACATACATACATACATACATACATACTCTTCTCCGGCTTGAACGTGACACACACCGAATCTAAATTGAACGGTCGAGAGCAAGTTCTTCTCTACACGTAGGGTCAATGCCGAGAGGTTTCATATCTCTTTTTTACAAACGTCCACCCAAAGTCAAGGGTAAATTAATATTAAGAAATCACAAGCGTGATCCAGGCAATCTGCCGCACAGTCAGAGACTGCACGTGTGCCGAGATACTGTCACGTTGCCCAGGCCTAGACAGATATGAATGGGGAAATAGAAATAGAAATGGTAGCGAGGCTCCAGCGTGTTTCAGCATGCAGCTCACTACCGGTGGCCAATCAATTTTGCACAGTACGAGGCTGCATGTGGACTGAAAGACTGTCAGGTTGCCCAGGCTGAGATATAAAAAATCGAAGATGAGAGTGCGTCTTTCGCAGGTCTTTCCGCATACAGCTCACCACAACCGGTGTTATCGGCGAAGATCAACAGTAACGCACCATTGCACATCCGTGTATGTTCACGGTAACACGTACTAGATCAAGGTTTTCTACTCAAGGGTTACATTCAGGCTTCGCTCTGTTTTTCTAACTGCCACGTTGAGAACAACACACAACGTCCCATCCGTACTATCATTTCAAAACATTTAACCCAAAAAAACAATACAGAATATGGACAGCAATCTGCTTACCGAGATTTCTTCGGTGATGGCAACGATATTCGTCCAGATGCCGCAGTCGGTAAAAGATCTGTTGAAAACGCATCGCTGAATTCAGCGTGTTACAGAGAATATTTCGCGTGATTATAGTAACCCTGGAAGCATCAAACCTTTTGACCTAGGATTAACAACCTCGAATTTTATTCCATAAGAACTGTGAGGCTTTGACTTTGCTCAAGTAGATGAAGAACAATTTCCCCAGGTTGGGGTCGGTGTAGGCAACCGGGTAGTATCATGCCTACGCTCAACGATGCCGATGACAACTCTTTGTACCCCCATTCTCGCTTTGTACATCTCATTGTTTATGTTGGACGGCACTATATCTGTATCAGATTGTGCAAATATAATAAATAATAATAATAATAATAATATAATGGCTTTTCATCATCGTGTTCAGTAGCGGTCTCGCTGTAGACATCTTGGAATGTTTGATTAATCTTGCATGTTGTCAATAAGAGGACGAGAAAACCTTGTTATAATGCGTGACAGTAAAAGCCACAAATAAACTATCATGTTGATGTCACTCCACTCGTCCTCAACACTTGCTTTAACGCATTTTGGACTCGACGTGTAGGTACCTCACCCAAATATGTCCGTGCTTATTATTCTTTAAGTTCAGTAGCGTTTTAGGGCCCCCCCTTCCCCGTGTTTTTAGGATTTTTAACACATCATGGTTGTATGGAAGTTAAGCACTTCGTACTCGCTACCTCTGTAATGCTCTCCATAATGATTATGATGATGATACCTGAGAAAATCTCGAAAACCTAAAAAATATTTGTCTTTGTGGTTATAGTCATGATTGCATAGACAGGAGCACAATCTATTTATGTAATTTAACCAGGAAACGCCATTATCTACCCCGAAAAATCATGTTACAGATGTGATCTGTTGGAACCTCTAAAACGGTGATTCTCGATTTTGATTGGTCTATTTTGTGTACGTCAAAAAGAGTATAAATACAGACGAGCTGTAGCTTAATCTGCATTTTCGATCAAAGACGTTGAAAGATCTATAGCTGAATGCTCTGTGTTCGTTCTCGATACGCGCAGTGTTAGATCTAGTTAGTCAATAGTGGCTAATAGTGTTTACGGTAATTAGAATTTGAGTTCAGCTTTTGTACAATAGAGCATTCATAAGTCTCATTCCATGCGGAGTGCCGCAGAGTCATGGACTGCATATGGACAGATTGCTATCACTCCCAAATAGCATTGGTTTCAGAGGTCGGTTTAATCAACGTTAAACTGTTTTCTATATTAACATTAGTACCGAAAAGCTTATTAGTAGGGATAACATCGTTGCGTATGTAATGGAAACAGCCAGCTCCCGAAATTCTACGAAGACAGCGGTTATCGAATAGTTGGGGACGTAGAATAGGCTATCTACATAGAATCCAAGCTTCGCGCAAATACAGTATGGTATGGTATGAAAACACAAATCTGATCCAAGCAAAGTGCCGCACAGTCAGAGACTTCACCTACACGAAGATACTGTCAGATTGCCCAGGCCTAGACAGAGATGAGGAAGAAAAAAGATCAGGAAGATACGGTACGATCCACCAGGTTGGTTGTGCTTATCTCGTTCAATAGTGCCATCAACGTTTAAACATTTTGAACCACTGATACTCTGTCTCATGGCTCACTGTGGGATGACAAACAGTCAGAAACCCACGGTGGAGTAAAAGGGGTGAGTAGTAGAAAAATATTCGATTCCGCATTTTAAATTGGCATCGAAATCAGTTAGTTGAACTTTAACCAGAGCATAATACGCTGCAGTTCACAACATACTTACGGCGAGTTCCACCCGACGGTTTGTATTTATTCCGTTGCAAAAAGCCTTTACGGAGCTTGCCAATCATATCGACACTGACATAGGAATGAGCCTGATAAGGGAAAATGCCGCATTTACACAAGTTGGACAAATCATGCGAAACAAGAGGAAAGGTGTGTTGTTGATTGAACGTAACGATATGGGTCGAAATGTAAAACGTGGATTGTAACCAAATGGCATTGAAGAGACAATGATCATCCATAACACTCTTCAATCGAATTATTTGATGGCACCCGTGAGATCATGAGAGCTAGTTCGCCAAAGTGCACCCCAAATGAACAGCACAGCTGAGAACAACGCAGCCCACGAGGAACATTACGACACGTTCTCTGGTTAATATATGTGCCGATTTATGTACTTACTTTTACTTTACTTTTGTGCGACTATCTCCTCCTGAAGGATGAGTCGGCTTCAATGAAGATTCTTGGGAATTTGGGTACAAAGCGGCGTCCCCAGCACCACTCGGCGTTTGTTCCAGTCAGCTTCTCTAGCCTTTGCACAACCAGGTGCGACCTGCATGGCAGCAGGGAGTTGCCAGACAAAGGTGGTGTGTACCAGACGCAGTTCCAGATTTTTCCTCAGGGTTTTCTCCCGAAGCCTTTCCCGCGATCGGGTATCCCGCAAGGCAGCGTAGGTTTAAAATCTGTGTTTTCCTTCCCTTAGATGAAATGCCCTCTCAGACTAACTAGCTCCATCTGCCGAAGCAAACTGGTTTTCAGGCACCAGTCACTCGCTCTCGCCCCTTCTCCTGTTGGTAGAAGCAGTTCCGCCGGGCTCAGGGAGCCACTCGTGTAGGCCAGAAGCAGGACTTGGTTGTCAAAGGCTAATTGAGACGCGTGCCATATGGGAGCATATCCCCTCTGCCAATTCCGGCAATGAAAACCTTTGGAACCGCCGATTTATGTACTCACTTATAAAATAAATTCCACCAAATACCGTACTTGCTTTGCGCGTATGTGCGTGGTGAGAAGGTAATATCGTGCTAACTTGAATTGCAATTGATAGTAAACTGGATGCGAGAACACGCTGGAATCTAAATGCCATTTGTATTTTGATTTCTCATATCTGTTTTCCCTTGGCAAACTGACCCTTATTTCAGTCCTCAGGCAGTCAAAGACTGTGCCACACTTGGCCTGCATCAGACTTGTGATTTCAGAAATAAATACAGGAGTACTTCAAGGTGTTTAATCTAAATGCAGTCTTGAGGCAAGCACATAAGTAAAATTCAGTAGCTACAATCAGATGATAGAGAATGATGAAGCAATTGATTGGAATATGTTTGGGCGAAATCGTACAATCATAATGCAAAGAAATTTGTGCGCAATCGGTTACATTAGTTTCGGGTAAAGTTTTACTTCTTCGTCGGATCAATGGTGATAACAGGGCCGTGTTCACTCGAATCCTGGTCATGCCTACGCGACTTGACTCTTTTAGACTTATTACAGGTAGCTCAGCGGTAAGGTCAAAACAAAGGTGGTGGTTAGAAGGCTATTTTGTCATGTTCCCTGTCCTGACTAACACCCTCGGTCTGACGAAGCTTCAGTCAAAAGTGAAACGTTACCCAAAAACTGCTCTAACCGATTGCACACAAAATTCCTTGCATTATGAATGATGAATATTCTGCAAACAATATTTATTCCCGGAACGAAAGAAAGGTTGTCACAGCCGGAGGTGGTAGTAGGAATGAGTCCATACTATCTATTCCGTTGCGCCGGACTGGACCGTGACGTTGGTGCCGCGTGGCTTGCGTGCCTCGATTACCAATGAGCTATCCTGGGTGATTCTTCGTGGCATCTTCAGAGTTACTCATACAGTTGGTCCATTGGGAGAAGCCAGACAAACCAGTTCCTCCTTGTCCCTCGCGGACATGGTAATACCAGACTGATGCGTATGAATCCGCAAGGATCAACCGGCTCGACTGTTGGATGATGTCGGGAGTCCCTGCTTGGTCTCTACCTCGCGAATGGCTTGTGAACTGTACCTACAGTATCCGGCCCCGATAGGTGCGATCCTTAATCTCGCTCGCTGCCTTGCGGGTTAGGCTTTCGGGCCAAAGGCTTGAGGTGGGAGTCCTCAAGATCAACTCCTCTACTTCGGCCTGGGCAACCGGGTAGTATCACGCCCACACCCAAATTGATTGGGTGGCACTTTGTCATTTTTAAATGATTTTGTAAAGAATCTTATATATCAATGCCCATATGGCATGTGTTTCAAATAGCCTCTGACAGCAAAGTCAAGCTAATGGCTTGCACGAGTGGCTTCCACAAGCCTGACGGCTTTGACTGATAGAAGATGGGGTGAAGGCGAGTGACCGGCGCCTAAAAACCAGTGTGATCCGGGTAACTGGACTTCACCAGATACTAGCAGCCATTTAGGGGAAGGAAAGGCCTGATTCTCAAAACCCCCTGTCTTGCGGATTACCCGTTTGAGGGAAAGGGTTTCGGAGAAAACCCCGAGGAAAAATCCGAAGCGAAATCCGGTAGACAGAGCTTTCTATCTGTCAACTATCTGATGGATTGTTTGTTGCACTTGGGTGTACTCGAACAAAACGCCAAGTGGTGCTGGTACTCTCCAAGCGGCTAGGGGGGGTGGGTAGGTAAGCAAGCTGGGGGCAATAAATATGTGGCAGGTTATTCATGTAGGTTGTAGGACTGTAAGACCACTGCTGTGTGGGTAGTCAAGTCATTACGATGCTCTATTTACGAGATGTTGCTTGTCACTCTGAGGTTCGCCTTAATGGAGACGAATCCAAAACGATTAAGGCCCCCGGAGCTGATTGTACATACAGGATCTTCTACAGTGTGTATGAAGATGGATCTTGTCGGCATGGAGTAGCGATAGCTCTCAGTGATCATGCCAAGCAGGCACTCATGTCATGAATGTGCAATCGTTCAGCATTTCTGTGCTGTGCGGCTAACACCGAGCTAAATTGATTGACCAGAGGTAGTGAGCTGTATGCTGAAACACACTGGAGTCCCACTAACATTTCTATTCCCCCTCATATCTGTCTAGGCCTGGGCAACCTAACAATATCTTAGCCCGCGTGCAGTCTCTCGGTGCGCTGCACTTTACCTGGAACAGGCTTGTGTTTTCATACCATACCATACATGTCATGGACGCCCGTCTCCACAAGAATTGCATTAGTCCAGCTGAGGGGATATCCGAAACCGAATTTTGGACGGATGTGACCTACAGCAGAGCCACGAGAACGGAGATCGATTGATAATTAGAATCGCAACCTATAATCGCTTATGTGTTTGCAACACCAAGGAAATAATTGTTAGCATGGTAAGAACAGCGAATCAGATCAATTACATCCTAATTCGCTCACACTTGATAACCTCGGTGCTGGACATTAAGCCCTGTTATAGGGCCGAAAAAGGAAGTGCAGCAGGCACTGATCCGACGTCGCTAAAACCCATAGGAAGCGTTCACACTTGACAGCCTTAGGAAACCGGGACCAACGTCAGAAGCTCTTAGCAGGGTTTATCGAGTTCTGAGCGGACTTCTACTCTCTAGACAATGGTTTTATGTGGGATATAATTGTATCAGATGTGCTTCCTTGAAGCTCGATAGCCTAATAAGAGCCTATTACAGCTGTACAAGGGCTCGGGTTCGTGTTTACGGTGAACAGTCTTGCAAAGTCAGTTTGCACATGAGTCAGACAAGGCTGTCCGTTGTCCACAGTTGTTCAAATATGTCGTCGATTGGATTATGAACCAGGACTATCAAGGGGTTCACGTTTCAACGAATTTCTGGATCTCTCACCTCAACTACACGGTTGAAGTAGTTGTTTTTGGCGAGAATGCCGAAACGATGCAAAGGCTTTTCGACTGCAAAAGTCCGCCTTGAGATAAACGCATTAAAATCCGAGGCATGTTTATGCCGTTACACCAGGCATCCAGAAATTGAACGTCCAGGGCTGTTGGAGCGAACATGTGAGCGCCTTCAAATACTTCGGTTCCGGTATGTTACGCAACGGTCAGGCGAAAATTAAGTGCATTGGTTTGGCCACATCCTCCGAAGGACAGACTCAGCGCTTACGAAATTTGTCGTCGACTTGTAACCACACGTAGCACGTATTGAATGTTTAACTACCACACAACCATGAAAAAGTAAATCCTAAAAGATGGGGAAGGATGGGACTTAAATAGCTACGGATTCTATAGAAGAGAAGATGCATGACAGTGAAAGCCGCAAGGAAGCTGCCGTGCTGATGTTACTCTACTCGTTCACGAAACTTGTTTAAGTCCCACCCTTCCCCATCTTTTAGGATTTTACTTTTTCATGGTTGTATGGCAGTTAAGCATTCGGTACGTGCTACCGCTGTATTGCTGTCTTTGATGATGATGATATAGAAGAGTAAGCACAAACAAACTGGGAACAGGTGCCAACACCTCGAATGAAACATGCATTCAAACAAGTTTTGTGAACGAGTAGAGCGACATCAGAATGGCAGCTTCCTTGCGGCTTTCACTGTCATGCATCATAACAAGCTTTTCTCGTCACTCCGCTTGACAATACACAAGGTTAAGCAAACACTCCAAAAAGATGCTTAGTACAAGACCGCCATTGAACACGGTTTCGGGACATATCCTGAAGCGTAACTAGCCATTGCGATATCTGATCGCGGGGACACCAGCCGAGAAGACGCGCTGCGCCGACTTTGGAAAGGTTACTAGTTGAGGTTTTTAACTGCTTATGCCATGTGACGATTTGGCCACCCCGAGATTTACGCCAATCAGAATGTGGCGTCGCAAAAAGAATCTGTTTCGAAAGTCGGTGATCCGGCATCCGTAAAACGTGACCCAACCAGCGTACCATATGCAGGTTGATTTGCTTCTCTACATCAACATTACTACCGAATAACTTATTTCGTAGAGCATCGGTGCGTATGCGATTGTAACAGCTAACTCCTAGAATGCTGCGGAGATATCGGATATCAAATATTAGGAGACGTTGAATGTGTTCTTTAAGTAGGGTCCAGGTTTCGCACGCATACAATAACACAGCCCGA
>JACCGJ010016042.1:0-143889 GCA_013407085.1 Atriophallophorus winterbourni
TACTGTGCAGAATGAAAAATCTAAACCTGGTGAAAAAAAACGGAATTCAGCCGACTCTATCCGAGTCGGCGAAGTAAATTACTTTCCTGTTGATTCCGACCGAGCCGTTCCGATATTTCTGTCTCACGAACCGTCTTTGCTGTCAACATCGGTTGTCAAATTTTTGTATACGAATTCCCAATGCTTGACAAATAAATTACACGAATTGACTGAACTAACTACCACACACTCACCAGACGTGATTGCCGTAACTGAGACATGGTTCCATCCAACTTTACCAGACAACGAAGTAGTCATTGAGGGTATGTCTATACTTCGTTGCGATCGCCTGGCTCGAGGAGGCGGTGTTGCTCTATATCACGTTCAGAGTTTGTTATGCCAAGAGATCACTGATGAAGACTTACAACTACAAGACACACTGTGGTGTTCCCTGAATGTAACAGCAGAAAAAGAAAAATGTACAGTGGGTGTGATTTACCACTTGCCCTCCGCCGATGAAGCCTACAATTCAGCATTAATTGCAAACATACGCTTAGCGGCTACCAGATACGGCGGCAGACTTCTTCTGATCGGAGATTTCAATTTGCCGAACTATAAGGGAAATTCAGTCTATCCAGAAAACTCCTTGAATGCTTTATTTCAACAGTTGCTGGAGGACATTCAACTTTACAACCATATTTTTGACAATACCCGATTTCGGGGTAGTGATACGCCGTCTATCTTGGACTTGATACTGACAAACGAAGAGTACGTGATTGAAAGTCTCGCTTATGAAGCTCCTATGGGACTCAGTGACCACTTAGTTATCACGTTTGATTATATTTGTTAGGCAATCAGAACAAGTGACACCAGCAAGTTGATTAGGAAAATTGACTTTTCACAACTTAATACTACTCTGAAGAATGTCACAGACCCTGGTCTCGAGTCCGACAGCGTACAAGGTCAGTGGCAATGGATGGCAAACGAAATTAAAATTGCAGTTGAAATGCACTCTCATCATGTTCCGAAGGTACGGAAAAGGGGATACACGTTTAAACTGAGAAGCCGAACACGAAAATGGTTGACTATGCGAAATGCTGCATGGCGGGCTCACCGACTTGATAGCACTGCTGAAAGTTGGGAAACATTCCGTTTGCTGAGAAATAAGGTAAACAAACTTGTTGTTGACGACAAATTGAATTATCAAAAGCATTTACTCGACAAAATGGAATCAAACCCAAAAATTCTCTATCAGATCATAAATAACCGGTCTAGAGTAAAACCAGGGGTTGCCGCCCTAAAGACATGTGATGGAATAACAACGACAGCATCGCAATCAGCCGAAGTTCTAGCCCAATTCTTCTCCACTGTCTTCAGTCCACCGAACACCGTAACCAGTCCTTTGACCTCCGTGTTCTCGCCAGAAAACGTTTTACAGCAACTAACTTTTAGCTCGGACAGTGTCCTCCGTACATTGTTAAAGCTCAACACGAAAAAGTCTCCTGGAGCTGATGAAATTAACCCGCTGATCCTCAGAAGCTGTGCCTATTCTTTGTGTACACCGCTTACCTACTTATTTAACCTCTCTATAACCTAAGGTTTCTTTCCCTGTGAATGGAAGACTGGTATCATTACCCCCGTCTACAAAGGAGGGAACCGTTCTGAAGTATCCAATTATCGACCAGTAACACTACTACCGGTGATCTCTAAAGTGATGGAGCGCCTCGTTGCAAACAGCATCACAAATCACCTGGAAGATAATTGCTTGCTCGCCATCGAACAACATGGCTTCAGAAAAAGACACTCTTGCCTTTCAAACCTTCTCCTTGCCCTCGATGACTGGACACAAGCTGTGGACAAAGGTTTCACCATACATGCTTGTTATCTGGATATGTCCAAAGCATTCGATCGTGTTAACCACAGATTGTTACTACAAAAAATAGAGCAATGTGGCATCAAGGGCTCATTACTAGCCTGGTTGGAGGATTATCTCCGTGACCGTGTTATTCGAGTAAGGGTTGATGGTGCTTTGTCACGGCCCATTACAGTAACAAGTGGAGTGCTGCAGGGATCGGTGCTTGGACCAATTCTTTTCTTGCTCTATGTAAACGATTTACCAAAACTTGTTCGGTGCAAAATCTTCCTATTTGCGGATGATATCAAGTTGTGGACACAACTGAGTATTGCAGACAGCTTCATCTGGACCTCAATGTCTTAGAGGAATGGTCGGTTCGAAATGAACTTCCTTTCAATGTGAGAAAATGCAAGGTATTGACAGTTGGAAAACCCTTCGAGTTCTCTTACACCCTTGGTTCTCATACTCTTGAAATAACTGACAAGGAGAAGGACTTGGGTTTGTGGGTGAGCAGCACGTTGAAACCGTCACACAACGTTTAGGCTGTCTGCGAAAAGACGTCAAAAGTACTGATTCTGCTGAAACGCGTGTTTGGGAGTTTCACTAAGCCGACTGTTCATCGAATAATTAATACTTACTTGAGGCCCACCATGGAATATGCGGTTCAGGCTTGGTCACCCTGGTTAAAGAAAGACATCAATCTCTTGCAGCGAATCTATCATCGGACCACGAAGCTCGTGTGCGGCCTAAAGCACAAACAATACGAAGATCGTATTGCAAACCTCAACCTCTTCGACTCTCCTTACCGACGTCTTAGAGGTGATCTGATCCTAGTGTTTAAAATATTGCATACCCCCAGCCACCCCCTTGATACACTATTCACACGACAACCACAAAGAACCAGCCGGAGTCATGAGTACACAGTACTGATTCCCGACTCGCGACTGAACTGTCGAAGATATTTTTATTCTGTACGTGTATGTTTCACTTGGAACTCCCTACCCTCGAATGTTGCACATGCACCCAACTTGGACATATTCAAATCCAGCATAGACAAATTCCTGTCGACTCATCCGAACATTGAGACTATGTATTCCACAACCTAATAACTTTGAACACACACATCAAATCATCTCGACCCCATGGACATACATGTGCCACTATATTAAGTGAAAACAGTTTCTATCATTTGGATTTTTACCTGAATCCCGAACTGTTCAGTAAGTAAACAAATCCCGTTTTAACTGAGATATGTTATTTGTAAATTTCCATATTTTTGTGTGGTTTTTGTGAAGCTATATGCTTTTTAGACCATTAAAATTGAATTGAATTGGATTGAATTGAACTGAACCTGATCTTACTGTTTTCACCTGACGACGCCAAACAGCCAGAAACCGGTAGTGGTGTGTGAGGGATGAGGATGTGAGCAACACATTAATTTGATCATCCATAAGCGCCTTGAGTGCTTTGACCAAGAATCACTATGTGATTCTGTGTATGAACATCGTGGTTTGTTGTACGAACCCTATATAACAGCGGCATACAAGCATAACTTTGATTCACAATTTGCAACTGTTTCAAGGCTCACTGAACCTGATCATACTGTCTCCACCTGCCTACGGCAAACAGCCAGAAACCGATAGTGTTGTGTAAGGGATGGGGATGTGAGCAACAAATTAATTCGATCACCCATAAGCTCCTTGATTCCTTTGTCGAAGAATCACTTTGTGACTCTGTGTCTGAACATCGTGGTTCGTTGTATGAACACTATATAACAGTGGCATACAAGCATAACATTGTTCACCACTTTACCACTGTTTCAAGGCCCACTGAAACTGTTCCTGCTCTCTACACCTGACGACGGCTAACAGCCGGAAACCTGTAGTGCTGTGTCTGAACATCGTGGTTTGTTGTATGAACCCTATATAACTGTGGCATACAAGCATAACTTTCTTTACAACTTTGCCAGTGTTTCAAGGCTCGTTGAAACTGATCTTACTGTCTAAACCTGACGACGGCAAACAGCCAGAAACCGGTAGTGGTGTCTAAGGGATGGGGATGTGAGCAACACATTAATTTGGTCATCCATAAGCGCCTTGAGTGCTTTAAACAAGAATCACTTTGTGATTCTGTGTCAAAACATCGTGTTTCGTTGTACGAACCCTATATAACAGTGGCATACAAGCAAAACTTTGATTACCAATTTACCACTATTTCAAGGCTCACTGAACCTGATCTTACTGTCTACACCGGACGATGGCAAACAGCCAGAAACCGGTAGTGGTGCGTAAGGGATGGGGATGTGAGCAACACATTAATTTGGTCATCCATAAGCGCCTGCAGTGCTTTGAACAAGAATCACTTTGTGATTCTGTGTCTGAACATCGTGGTTCGTTGTACGAACCCTATATAACAGTGGCATACTAGCATAACTTTGCCTGATCTCATAGGATACCCTTGAAGAGTGCACAAACTCTTTGATTCTTCCTAATCTATCACGAAGGGCTCAGTCCATTTTAACGGTTTCATTTAAAAAGCCTTTAAAATTCGCCGAGGGGTCAAACAAGGGTGTATGCTAATCTATTGAATCAGGTCAAACTTCTCCATTTTCACACCTATGAGGATCGTCTTAACAAGTTGCGTCTTTATCAACTGATACATTGACTTCGACGCTTCAATCTCGTTTTTACCCGCCGGATTCCACTTTGATTTTCCGGTTCAACATTACAACAGACCCTACAAGTACTCGCTGTCATAGCCATCAAGTTTAAAACCTGAAGACATTGCGGCTCCGGGAGAAAGTCACGTTGTCCATTCGGGTGGTCAACGCACGGTATGCATTACCGCAAGAACTTGCAATCAGAGTGGTAAGCCCCGAGACTCACTGTTTTGGTGAATCTATCGTTTCAGTGATGACGCTCATACGGGAATCGCTACCTCCCTTTGTATCAAAAAGAAGAAGACAAAATAATTTTCGCTGTCATATGTTTATTATTATGGAATCAGATTTAGTTTTGGAATGAGCTATTGCGAGAGTTAGTGTTGTTTTTATATTGCTGAAAATTCGTGAACACGAATAAAGTCATTGTTCTTCTTCTGTACCGGTAGGATAAAAAGCTACATACAAGGATAAGTGTTTGGGACACAGGTATGGCCGGGGTTAGTGTTCATGAATAACGAAAACAAAATTATGTAGCATGTCTGTTTTTGAAAGTTAAATCGCAGATATGTAGAAGGGTTTATACGCGTCTGTACAAAATTGCGATTATTTCTTATCAATAAATCCTTTGACCATAAAGGATATCAATGTGCATTGTGGCGTAAATATTGATCATAATATCATTATTGCTCGCTGGCGAGAACTCCCGTCTTTGGTTGTCCATTGTCCATTGGTTGTAATCAAGCTCTTGTGAAGTAGATGTTTTTCATATACGACCTTGAAAAGCAAAACATCTTGTGATCTCAGCCTACAGTCACAGTAATGTATTGGAGCCTAAATTGCTATTTGTGCAACTGCAGATAAAAAATGGATTGATGCGAGATAAAAGATGTAGCGTGATTATGAAGGACGCTTCTGTTTCAGCCTCTAACACTACACAATCACCTGTGAGTTCCCAAAGGTTTTCACAAAGTTTTATTGAAATTTTTCACCGGCGGCGCTAAAACCGTTCTGGTGCTGAACGCACTAAAGAGCATTAACAGAGATGGATGTGAACGTGTGAGAAACTCAGGTTTGCTGAATAGCAGGGTGCAAATCTGCACGCAAAAATGTTGTGATAGCAAAAACCATTGTTCTCGTTGTTTTTGTGCAAAATGCTATCTAAACTGGAATTTTATTGTGCGGCAAGATGGTGAATAACATTCCAATACAAAAGGTCAGCATCATGCGATACGTGCGGAAATAAGCGTGATTGCATTGTGTAACTCTTTGGCTTCTCACATAGATATTAAGCTGGTTCTATTTTCGCAATACAACAAGAGTAAAGAATAATATCCTGTGTGAGTAGCTGTTCAGAAAAATCATTCTTATTAGTAATTAAACAGCAAATGTTTGTAGGACAAGAACTAAACACGCAATAATTATTTTACCGGCATTTGAGTTTAGTTTGTGGTACTTTACCTGTACGCACGTGAGCTTACCAATTCTCTTCTTCTTCTTCTCTTTTATTCGCTCTCTATCTGATGCCAGTTTGTCAGATCTCACAGAATTGAGCGTCCAGCAAATTATCAACGTCTTATAGATCTGCCTATGCATGAGCCACTTCGTATTTAATGAGCAATTATATAGACACAAAGAAGGGTTGGCGATGGGTTCAGCGATATGTCCAGTACTTGCAAACGTGCATATGGAGAATTTCAAGAAAACAGCCTTTAATAATATAGGATTCAAGCCAAAATTGGGGTGGCGCTATGTTGATGACATATTTGTTATTATCAGGGAGATCAGTTGTAGGCCATCTTCAACTATTTAAATGAAATAGACCCATGTATTACGGTCAAAAAGGAAGTGGAATCCTGCACGGGCATTTGGAATTTTTAGCACAAAATAAAGACGTGAAAATAAAAACATTTGTCTATTGGAAAGCTATCAATAAAAATGCTGTACTACGATAAACTTCCGCTCATCAAAGGCAGATCTTCAGTTCCATACTGACCTCTGATCCTGTTTATTCCCACGAGACGTGACACACTGTAGGCGTACTATAGGCTGTTTAGCGGTAAGGTAAAATAAGTGATGGTGGGTTAACTACTACTTAATCATGTTTCCTGTATTGACTATCACCCTCGATCTTACGAAGCTTCTGTAGAACTGATACGTTACCAAAAAACTACTCTAAACGATTGCACTAAAATTACGCTTATATTTCTCTGGACATGATAAAATTACGCCCAATATACTCAAGCATTTTGCACAATTTCTATGCAGAATTCTGACTCAGTTATTCTGCTAATCGCTGGTCAAACAGACGGAATGGAAATCCGATATAATCTCCCGGATTTCACAGCCCGCAAATTACGGGCCTGATACCCTGTTGTCCGCCGTGTGCAAGGAGTTCGAAAGGATAGTGGCGAAAACGTGAGCAAATACATTAAAGTAAATAAGCTATTTCCGTGAGTGCAACACAGTTTTAAAAAAGGATACTCCTGCCTTGCTAACCTTCTACCTACCCTTGACGATTGGCCTGATTTAACCTTACCACTGACGACTTTTATGCAGACGACGCATGTTTCGCAAACATCAGATCGTGTCATGTTAACTGGGCCAACCAAGTTTACAAATCAGAGCACAAAAATCGATACGCGCGGGGTTGGCTGTGTTGTGTTGTTTGTGGTTGACGGAAAGTGACGAGTTGTAGGAATATTTCGTCACCCGATTTATACGCGAATTTTTCAGCCTCCAGAAAATCATCCTGTTCAAAATCTACTTAATCCCATGCTCCTTACTGGGATAAGAAATCATTCAATGGCCTTAATCGTTCTAAATTCACGACTGACTGTTTTTCAAGTATCCGGTCATCCAGATGCCAAGATATTTCCATGATATGTACCACTCAATCGTGTGACTGCCAAGTTCTTATGAGAACGGAAATGGGTTCCCAAATTGCAAACTTCTGCACTTGCGAATGTTGAAAGATATTTTGTTTAATTGACTACTGGTGCAGCACATTTCAATCTGAATTGAGTGTGTAACGGCAGATGTTAAAGTGTTCCAAGTTAAACAAACATGGACAGAATACAATTACATTTTACAGTTTAATAATAGTGTATTCTCGTACATCATTCTGATCATCTATGTATGAGATGATTTGATATATTGAATAAATTTTGTATGTTAGAATCGTGGTTCCTCCTACTCATCGACCGAGAAAGAAGAACAAATTGTGGTGAGCTATCGCCCCATTACGGCTTGATTTAAATCAGCCAATCCCAGCTTGGCCATTCGCTCTTGATATGGGAGGTGCTGCATCCCATCGACTAGCTTCATGTCTCGGTGGTTCATTCTATCTAGCAATCTAATGGCTTTTCACAGCTACGGTGGGATCATGGACTTTATCGTTGGATGAATGTTAATAAGTAATTCAGTAATGCGTGGAAGCCTTATTGGGAGAACCATCCAACTATTATCCTCAGCATTCCCAGGATATCACATGCCGTGTTGAAGACTTTCTGGCAATGGCTATATGGGTTCAGATTATTAGTAATCCAGATATCAAGATCCTTCTTAGTGGTTCTCCAAGTAAGGTGTTTATGTTTAGTATTATACGTGTGCTCGTATTACCAGCCAAGTTGCAACATTTTACATTTGCGTTTGTTGAAAGGGATCAGATTCATTTGAGACCAGAGATACTGAGCATTCAAATCCTGTTTCAGCATTGAACAATATTCAGTGAATCAGATATCCTTCTTTTTTCTGGCATTAGCAAAACGTACCATTTCGCATGGTAATACTTGGGAAACATCATGTATAACAAAAAAGGATAGGCCAGGGCACTGAAACTTGATGGAGGCCGCTGGTGACATTGATGGTTTTTGACATACAGCCCTCAATGCAGTCTCGCACATGCTGTTATGTGAGATAATCTCACAACAGTCACCAAAACCATTCTAATGAAAATTGTATACAGTAATTGCGTGAATGTTTGTGAGAGTGCAGATTACGAGTCTTGGCCAAATTGTCTAGGAAGTTTTACAGTTGGTAGAATAAATGAAATAAGAAAACGCCTTTTGAAACTATGCACATAGTTCAAAATTTCCGTCTGTAACATAAATTTCTAGCAAAGCCACTGCATAAAGTCTCTTGGAAATATCCTCGTTTCATAACATTGATCGTCCACGTTTAGCTTATTTCGTGGCACCGTGTCAAGGATAATTTAAACAGTTATGTAGATAACTTGTTACTCATGAGTAAACGTAAGTTTGAAAGAATAAATTCCTGAAATTTATAAAACGTTATCAGCGCAAAAAGGTTCTGTCAGCTTGAGCATTGGTAAAAATAATCATATCATTAGAAACGGGTTTCGCTGTTAACCTTGTAAACTGTCGAGGCTGTAAATACATAGGAGATCAATATTTCTTTGTAGTTATCGAGCTGATTGACGCGTGAAATAAATTCAATATAGCAACCAGCAATTTAGTGCTTTGAGTAACGGTAAAGTAAAGGTAATTTTGAACAAAAGCGACTATTTAGACAAGGTTGGGGTAAACTTATCCGAATACATTATGAACGGACAAATAATGGTAAAATGAAATAGGTAATGAATAACAGCAAAACGGTAGTCTCTAGGTATTTGCGTGGCGTCAAGGACAGTTTGGGAAAGGGCTTGTGGTATAACCTGTATCGCAGGTCTACTCTAACTCCTTGGTTCTACGGCCTCCCTAAAATAGATAAAGGGATTCTAGCAACCAGCAATCTAGTGCTTTGAGTAACAGTAAAGTAACGCTAATTTTGAACGAAAGCGACTATTTAGACAAGGTTGGGATAAACTTATCCGGAGGCCATTATGAACGGACAGATAATGGTAAAATGAAAGAGGTAATGAATAACAGCAAAAGGGTAGTCTCTGGGAATTTGCGTGGCGTTAAGGATAGTTTGGGAAAGGGCTTGTGGTATAACCTGTATCGCAAGTCTACTCTAACTCCTTGGTTCTACGGCCTCCCTAAAATAGATAAAGGGATTCTAGCAACCAGCAATTTAGTGCTTTGAGTAACAGTAAAGTAACGCTAATTTTGAACGAAAGCGACTATTTAGACAAGGTTGGGATAAACTTATCCGGAGGCCATTATGAACGGACAGATAATGGTAAAATGTAAAATGTAATGAATAACAGCAAAACGGTAGTCTCTGGGAATTTGCGTGGCGTTAAGGAGAGTTTAGGAACGGGCTTGTGGTATAACCTGTATCGCAAGTCTACTCTAACTCCTAGGTTTTACGGCCTACTTAAAATACATAAAGGCATTCTAGCAACCAGCAATTTGACGCTTTGAGTAACGGTAAAGTAAGGGTAATTTTGAACAAAAGCGACTATTTAGACAAGGTTGGGGACACTTATCCGAAGGCCCTTATGAACGGATAGATAATGGTAAAATGTAAAATGTAATGAATAACAGCAAAACGGTAGTCTCTGGGTATTTGCGTTGCGCTAAGGAGAGTTTGGGAAAGGGCTTGTGGTATAACCTGTATCCCAAGTCTACTCTAACTCCTAGGTTCTACGGCCTACCTAAAATACAAAAAGGCATTCTAGCAACCAGCAATTTTGTGTTTTGAGTAACGGTAAAGTAACGGTAATTTTGAATAAAAGCGACCATTCAGACAAGGTTGGGGTACACTTATCCGAGGGCCCTTATGAACGGATAGATGATGCTAAAATAAAAAGGGTAGTGAATAACAGCAAAACGTTATTCTTTAGGTATTTGCGTGGCGTTAAGGAGAGTTTGGGAAAGGGCTTGTGGTATAACCTGTATCGCAAGTCTACTCTAACTTCTAGGTTCTACGGCCTACCTAAAATACATAAAGGCAACCCTGTAAGACCTATCGTCGACGGTATCCGATCACCTGCGCAGGAGTTAGCTAGATATTTGGTTTATTTGTTCAAACCTTTAGTCGGTTATACAGCTTTTTTAATAAAAAGCGTGCCATTCACAGAAGTCGGTTCTGTTACCAAAGGTTTTCACAATGTTCTATTAAAAATGTTTACCGGCGGCGCTAAACACATTCTGGTGCTGAACGCATTAAAGAGCGTAAACGGAGATCGATACGAATTTTTCAAGTGAACGTGTGAGAAACTTTGGTTTGCTGAATAGCGAGGTGCAAATCTGCACGCAATAATGTTGTGATTGCCAAAACTATTGTTCTAGTTGCAAAGGAATTTGTGCGCAATCAGTTAGAGTAGTTTTTGGGTAACGTTTCACCTCTGACACAGAATCAACTGTAAGGACTGTTCGGGTGTTTACATAGGGCAGACTTCCAGGGAAATTCACACTAGAATCGAAGAACACCGAAAGCGTGTCCGGAGACAGCCCCGGGATGCGAGGGAATATCAATCCCTTATTCGTGATTCCGCCTTGGCGGAGCACGTTTTAGATACGGGCCACAGCGTCGATCTAGACAATGTGGCAATATTGAGACGCGGTATTAAACCGTATAGCGAACGCCTACATGCGGAGGCGGTCGAAATTGCCAAGGCAGGTCGACTGGCGGTCAATAAGGTGGATGGGGCAGAAATCTCCACAATCTGGCGCTCAGCACTGATGCGAAAGTAAATAATTTTTATTCACCTTATACCTACTAGTTAATTAGATTTTTGTTTTTCTTCAAACAGCTTAACCTTAGCCCTGTTAGTTATGTACTTTTACGTATGTGGGCCGCTGTGTCAACTGACCTTGACCGTGTTCACTTGTATCAGATTGACGTGGATACACATTGTGTGGAAAATCGGCCACTGATCCCGGTCATTCCCACGAGACGTGACACACTGTAGTCGTACTATAGGCTGTTTAGCGGTAAGGTCAAATAAGTGGTGGTGGGTTGACTGCTACTTAATCATGTTCCCTGTCCTGCCTATCACCCTTGGTCTGACGAAGCTTCTGTGTCAGAAGTGAAACGTTACCCAAAAACTACTCTAACCGATTGCACACAAATTCCTTTGCATTATGAATACACGATCGGTCCCAAACATATTCCAATCGATTGCTGACTCCTACGAGCCCCGTGTTCGAAAATTGGCCAGTGAGTTGGTGAGAACAGCGGAATATGAAGCCAGATGGGTGAACCACCGCATCTTCAACCTTCGTTGCAAGCAGCGGGGCGTAATACCAAGGGATCTGGTGGTAAAACCTCCGGATAATTCCCGCAAATCGACGAAGGCTGCCGCGAGCGCATCCAAAGTGTTTTTGAAACAAAGGATCCACCGGGTCAATGAAACCCTATTGGCCGCTCGATCGAAAGCCTCTAAAATGATGTCGAAACTGCGCGTTGAATTATCCGAAGCTGATTTCTGCAGAATATGTGGAAAACACGCGGAGGTTTTAGCCACACAAACGGAGCGAATAGGCGAAAGACAAAACCGTAAGTACAACAAGTTATTTGAGTTTTATAATAAACGTTCTTCAGTTAAATCTAATAAGTCATTATCTAGCAACCAGTATTCTAGTGTTTTGAATTTATCTAATCGACAACTTTCGCAAGCTGAACAAAGATTGTTGAAGGGCTTGAATTTCTGCATAAGTAAGAGTCTTATGAAAGCTGAGGATCTTATCCCCTGTATTGAGGGATCATTAAATGCACTCCCCAACGAACAGGCAGACGCGGTAAGAAACTGTATCGCAGGTGTCATTAAAAACCAGGAACAAGGCGATGCAAACCTTGATTCACACGAAAGACAAGCACTTCTTACGCTGAAACAAGATACAAATATAGCCATTACTAAGGCTGATAAAGGTAAAGTAACGGTAATTTTGAACAAAAGTGACTATTTAGACAAGGTTGGGGTACACTTATCAGAGGGACCTTATGAACGGATAGATAATGGTAAAATGAAAAAGGTAATGAATAATAGCAAAACGGTAGTCTCTAGGTATTTGCGTGGTGTTAAGGAGAGTTTGGGAAAGGGCTTGTGGTATAACCTGTATCCCAAGTCGACTCTAACTCCTAGGTTCTACGGCCTACCTAAAATACATAAAGAAGGCATTCCTGTAAGACCTATCGTCGACGGTATCGGATCACCTGCGCACGAGTTAGCTAGACATTTGGCTTATTTGTTGAAACCTTTAGTCGGCAATACAGCCTCGTTCATCAAGAACGCAAATGACTTTGCAGCACGCTTAAAGTCGGTAACAATAGATAACGATGAAATAATGGTTAGTTTTGATGTGAGCGCTTTGTTCACCAACGTCGATACAACAAGTGCGTTACAACTAGCTAGACGGGCCTTGGAATCTGATGCCAGTTTGTCAGATCGCACAAACTTGAGCGTCCAGCAAATTATCAACGGTGTATCGATCTGCCTAAGCATGAACCACTTCGTATTTAATGAGCAATTATATAGACAAAAAGAAGGGTTGGCAATGGGTTCACCGATATCTCCAGTACTTGCGAACATGTATATGGAGCATTTCGAGAACAAAGCCCTTAACAATGAAGGGTTCAAGCCAAAATTATGGTGGCGCTATGTTGATGACACATTTGTTATCATCAAGCGAGATCAGTTAGAGGCCTTCTTTAAATATTTAAATGAAATAGACCCATGTATTACTGCCACAAAGGAAGTGGAATCCTGCACAGGCACTCTTCCATTTTTAGACTGTTTAGCACAAAAAGTAGACGGGAAAATAAAAACTTCTGTCTATCGGAAACCTATCGATACAGATGCTGTACTACGATACACTTCCGCTCATCCAAGACAGGTCTTCAGTTCCATAGCTTGTTCCCTTTTCCACAAGATAGAACACTTGTGCAGCGACGAAAGGGAGCGAAAACAGGCGCACCGTGAAGCTAGCCAAAGGCTCATAGACCACGGTTACCCAAAAAGTTTTGTAAAGCGCCAATTGATGAAGGTAAAATACCCATCCGATAAATCGGAGAAAAATTGGCGAGATACAGTCTGTATACCTTATGTAAAATGCACTTCTGAAGCGATACGTAGAATCTTGAACCAGGCGGCCATACGCGTAACTTATAAGAAAGGGAAGACTATCCGTTCGGTTCTGATGCACCTCAAGGATAAGACGCCTTTATCTAGCGTTACGAACAGCATCTACAGAATCAACTGTAAGGACTGTTCGGGTGTTTACATAGGGCAGACTTCCAGGGAAATTCACACTAGAATCGAAGAACACCGAAAGCGTGTCCGGAGACAGCCCCGGGATGCGAGGGAATATCAATCCCTTATTCGTGATTCCGCCTTGGCGGAGCACGTTTTAGATACGGGCCACAGCGTCGATCTAGACAATGTGGCAATATTGAGACGCGGTATTAAACCGTATAGCGAACGCCTACATGCGGAGGCGGTCGAAATTGCCAAGGCAGGTCGACTGGCGGTCAATAAGGTGGATGGGGCAGAAATCTCCACAATCTGGCGCTCAGCACTGATGCGAAAGTAAATAATTTTTATTCACCTTATACCTACTAGTTAATTAGATTTTTGTTTTTCTTCAAACAGCTTAACCTTAGCCCAGTTAGTTATGTACTTTTACGTATGTGGGCCGCTGTGTCAACTGACCTTGACCGTGTTCACTTGTATCAGATTGACGTGGATACACACTGTGTGGAAAATCGGCCACTGATCCCGGTCATTCCCACGAGACGTGACACACTGTAGTCGTACTATAGGCTGTTTAGCGGTAAGGTCAAATAAGTGGTGGTGGGTTGACTGCTACTTAATCATGTTCCCTGTCCTGCCTATCACCCTTGGTCTGACGAAGCTTCTGTGTCAGAAGTGAAACGTTACCCAAAAACTACTCTAACCGATTGCACACAAATTCCTTTGCATTATGAATACACGATCGGTCCCAAACATATTCCAATCGATTATTGTTCTAGTTGTTTTTGTGCACAATGCTACTCCACTGGAATTTTATTGTGCGGCAAGATGGTGAATAACATTCCAACGCAAAAGGTCAGTATCACGCGATACGTGCGGAAATAAGCATGATTGCTTTGTATAACCGTTTAGCCTCTCACATAGATATTGAGCTGGTTCTATTATCGCAATGGAACAAGAGTAAAGAATATTATCCTGTGTGAGTAGCTGTTCAGCTGTTCTAATCGTCAACTTTCTAATGCTAAACAAAGATTGTTGGAGAAAGGATGGAATTTCTGCAAAAGCAAGAACTTTCTAAAGGCTGAGGATCATATCCCCTGTATTATTAAATCATTAAATGCACTTACCAATAAACAGTCATACGCGATAAGAAAACTGTATCGCTGGTGTCATCACAAACGAGGAAAAAGGCGATGCAAACCTTGATTCACACGAATGACAAGCACTTCTTACGCTGAAACAAGATACAAATATAGCCATTAGTAAGGCTGACAAAGGTAAAGTAACGGTAATTTTGAACAAAAGCGACTATTTAGACAAGGTTGGGGTACACTCATACGACGGCCGTTAAGAACGGATATATAATGGCGAAATGAAAAATGTAATGAATAACTGCAAAATGGTAATCTCTATGTACTTAATTAGCGTTAAGTAGAGTTTGGGAACGGGCTTGTGGTATAACCTGTATTCCAAGTCTATGCTAATTAAAAGGTTCTACGTCATACTAAAAATAAATAAAGAAGACATTCCTGTATAACCTATCGTCGACGGTATCCGATCACTGGCGCACGAGTTAGAAAGACATCTGGTTTATTTGTTCAAACCTTTTGTCGGTTATACAGACTCGTTCATCAATAACGCATATGAATTTGCAGCACGCTTAATGTCGGTAAAAAATTGATGACGATGAGATAACGGTTAGCTTTAATGTGAAAGCCTTGTTCACCAACGTCGATACACCAAGTTCGTTAGATCTGATGTCAGTTTGTCAGATCGCACAAAATTGAGCGTCCAGCAAATTATTAACGTCGTATCGATCTGCCTAAGCATGAAACACTTCGTATTTAATGAGCAATTATATAGACACAAAGAAGGGTTGGCAATGGATTCACCGACTTGTCCAGTACTTGAAAACATGAATCTGGAGCATTTCGAGACCAAAGCCCTTAACAATGAAGTGTTAAACCAAAATTATGGTGGCGCTATGTTGATGACATATTTGTTATTATCAGATCATCCAGGTTGCTTTGCTGGACACTTGTTCGGGCGAACTAAATGTACAAATCAGAGCACAAAAATCGATACGCGCGGGGTTGGCTGTGTTGTGTTGTTTGGGGTTGACGGAAAGTGACGAGTTGTAGGAATATTTCGTCACCCGATTTACCGCGAATTTGTCAGCCCGCTCTCGAAAATTATCTCGTTAAACATCTACTTAACCCCTTGGTCCTTACTCGGACAAAAATCATTCAATGGCCTTAATCATTTCACATTCACGACTGACTGTTTTACAAGTATCCGCACATCCAGATGCCAAGGTGTTTCTTTGAAATGTACCACTGAATTGTGTGACTGCCAAGTTCGTATGAGAACGGAAATGGTTTCTCGAATTGCCAAATTCTGAACTTGCGGATATTGAAAGATATTTTGTTTAATTGACTACTGGTGCAGCACATTTCGGTCTAAATTGAATGTGTAACGGTGGATGTTGGAGTGTTCCAAGTTAAACAAACACGGACAGTATACAATTACATTTTACAGTTCAATAGTAGTGTATTCTCGTACATCATTCTGATCATCCTTGTATGAGATGATTTGATATATCGAATACATTTTGTATGTTAGAATCGTGGTTCCTCCTACTCATCGACGGAGAAAGAAGAACAAATTGTGGTCAGCTGTCGCCTCATTACGGCTTGACTGAAATCAGCCAATCCCAGCATGGCCATTCGATCTTGAAATGGGATGTGCTGCATCCCATCAACTAGCTTCATGTCTCGGTGGTTCATTCTATCTAGCAATCCAATGGCTTTTCACAGCCACGGTGGGATCATGTATTCTATCGTTGGATGGATGTAATTTAGTAATGCGTGGAAGCGTTTTTTGGAGAAACATTTAACTATTTCCCTCAGCATTCCAAGGTAGGACATGCCCAATTGAAGACAATGGCATTTTGGGTTCGGATTATTAGTAATCTAGATACCAATGATCTTTCTTAGTAGTTCTCCATGTAAGGTTTTTATGGTTAAGATTATATGAGTGCTCGTATTGCCGGCCAAGTTGTAACATTTTAAATCTGCGTTTGTTGAATGCATCAGATTCATTTGAGACCAGAGATACTGAGCATCCAACTGCTTTTCAACATTGAATAATATTCAGTGGATCAGGTTTCCTGAATTATTTTTCTGGCATTAGGTAAACGTACCATCTTGCATGGTAATACTTGGGAAACATCATGTATAACAAGAAAAGGATAGGCCAGGGCGCTAAAACTTGATGGAGGCCGCTGGTGACATTGATGGATTTTGACATACAGCCCTCAATGCAGTCTCGCACATGCTGTTATGTGAGATAATCTCACAATAGTCACCAAAACCATGCTAATGAAAAGTGTATACACTAATTGAGTGAATGTTTGTGAGAGTGCAGATTACGAGTCTTGGCCAAATTGTCTAGCGAGGTTTACAGTTGGTAGAATAAATAAAATAAGAAAACGCCTTTTGAAACTACGCACATATTCAAAGCCACTGCATAAAGTCTTTTGGAAACATAACATTCATAACATTGATTGAATGACGGAAAAGCATTCAAATGAATATTTTGATTGATTGTCCACGTTTAGCTTATTTCGTAGCACCGTGTCCAGTATAATTTAAACAATTATGTTACTCGTGAGTAAACGTACGTTTGAAATATTAAATTCCTGAAATTTATTAAACGTTACCAGTGCAAATGTTCTGACAGCTTGAGGATTGGTAAAAAAATAATCATATAATTAGGAACGCTTTCCGCTTCTAACCTTGTAAACGGTCGAGGCTGGAAAACATCGGAGAATAGTTTATCAATCAGAGAGAGAGATAGCGAGGCGACACATTTTGATGATCTAATGAACAAACAACTTCGTTCAATTCTTTTTAAATGTAACTCACCGAAATTGAGAAGCAACGTTTGATTACGTAAGAAAAACATGTAAGCGGTTCCTTGTGCTGGGTGAATATGAAAAGCGCATAATGTTAATGGTTAGAACATGTTGCATGATAGGTGTTAATTTTGTTATTATAAGCTTATCATAGGGGAAGTGCAACAACTTACCGTTGGGGATCGAAGGATTAGCGGGTCCCTCCAAGAATTCTTCCAGACACAAACTATCTGAATTAAACGCACATGTCAGACTGGGTAAAATTAGATGTAACAGCAAATTGAACACATCCGTGAGAGTCAAACATTGGTTCCCTTCAAAAGCAAGAGCACAAGAATCAACCGGATGATCGTCGACAGTGCATTGGTGCTTGACCAAACGAACGACTATGCCAAGCAACTCACCTCTCCACCTCTTTCAGGATTTTACTTTATCATGGTTCTGTGGCAGCTGAGCATTCGGTGCATGCTACTTGTGCACTGCTGTCTGTGATGACGATGATGACAGTTAACAACCAAGTGTTCAATTGTCGTTTATAGTCGAGGACGAGTTTCATAAGGACTAAGCCTGTCTTGTGATGATGCGGCCAAACCATTGCATCTTTCTCCCGCGAGTATAAACGATAGCGTAGTTGCTTCCATACATTGCGTAACAAATGTGCTACTGATGACATCGCATCTGAAGAACAACATTGGAGACTTGATCGGTATCTCGGACTTACAATTGTGTATCTTGTGACTTGAGCTGCCACATGTTACCCGTGAAACACTACAAGACGAATCTTTCCCTACTAACCACTTTTTTTCATTTTTGCGACTTTAAAAGGCGTATAATCAACCCTTGACTTTGCTTCATCTTCCGTTTGACTATTGAGCAGCATTCTGAAACCAAGTCACAAGAAAACTGACAACTTTCTAAACATTATTATTGAAAAGATAAATTAAATCCTGACGTATAGCCTTCGCCTTCACACCTTTTATCTCAAGGCTGACTTTTGGATCGAAACTACTGATTGAGTAAATAATCGTATGTTGCATTTAGGCATTTTAACCAAGAACAACAATGTCAACTATTTATTCGATCCAGTATTTCGTCAAAACTTGCAATCGTTGATAGTCCGCTAATGCCTGCTCCATGACTCAGTTAAAGAAATAATTGAGCACAACTGGTGATGACGAGCGTCTTTGTTTGATCCTTGTGTGCAAATTCATTCCTATAGAAAGGAACCCGAGTCTTGGTACAGTGGGAATTCTCTTTAGTCAGGCTCATGCGTTTTGCGGGGTCCAATCCGATTATGTGATATCACATAGGCAGCCGCACTTCACATAGTCAGATGCAGCGTGGAATCGTAAAGACTCACTGTCGTTAACCGCCGAGACCATGCTTCATAATCCTTCACAGCATGAATAGTTGGTCTACGCATTCGATGACTTTTGTACGCCTACGACGCTCAACGTAAAACTATTTTGACAGCAACCTCGCTCACCGCTTTCTTGTTTATTCCGTTTGGCACACAGATTTATATTTGTGACTACTCATTAGTAACATGTTCCAAGGTTGGGGATAGGCTCACAATTCCAAAATGCTCCAATGGCACGCGTCTCATATAGCCTCTGACAACCAAATCCAGCTCCTTGCCTGCACGCGTGGTCCTGTGTGACCCGGCGAAACTGTTTCTACTGACAGGAGAAAGGGAGAAGGCGACTGACTAGCGCCTAAAGTCCAGCATGCTTCGAGCAGGTGGAGCTCGTAAGTCATGAAGGCGGTTCACCTAGGGGAAGGAAAACCCTTATCTGAAACCTCTACCTTGTGGCTACATCCAATCATGGTAAAGGCTTCAGGAGTCAACCTCGAGGAACAATCCGGAGTCTCGTTAGGCAGTTCGAAGTTTATTCAACTTCATCCTGCCAGCTCCTGCGACGGCATCGTTGTCCAAACGTATCAGCCTAGCTGTTCCTTTGGTTCCAGTGGTGCCGTGGAGAGGGAGCACTTGCTTCTCCTTATTGAACAGCCCTGGCGTACATCACAACGCACCAATGGAGAGGACACTCCATTCCGCTTCTAAGGAAAATAACACGGGAAGCAGCAGATACGGGTAAAAGCTATGGCTCGACTGACGTAGAGCTAAGCGCCTGGTGCTGCTTTCGACGGTGGGAGACAATTTCAGGTCTCATTGAACGGCTACCGCCCGCATCAAGCTGGGCAGCCCCCACTCAATAAGGTGCCGTCTCGCCACGGTCTGCTATCCTCATTCGGTGCATGGGGATTAGGAATCAACCGACAAGCAGACTGTATTTTTCCCCACCAGCGAATCGAAATACTGAACAACAAATGTCAGTTCTGAAACTGGGAACCTGGAACGTCCGGTCCATGTTTCCAGTATTTCATGACGACGTCTCGAATATCAGAGGCGTAAGAAAGTCAGCCGTGATTAACAATGAGCTTGAGAGGCTGAATGTCGACGTGGCTGCCCTGCAAAAGACGCGATTACCAGACACTGGTAAACTAACAGAAAGAGATTAGACATTTTTAGAAAGGTAGAGGTTCCAACGAGCCTTGACTGCATGGAGTTGTGTTTGCCGTGCGAAACAACATATTAAAAGCAACAGAACTAAGCAGCAGTGGGAGCGAACGGATTTGGACTTTAAATCTGAGGTGCATTGCTGGTACTATTACGTTGGTAAACGGTTACGCACCGACGCCTGCTGAAAAAGACGCTTTTTATGATAACCTCGCAACTGTCCTCAAAAACGTGCCACAGAAAAACTGTGTAGTGGTATTGGGTGATTTCAATGCCAGAGTTGGTGCAGATTACGAGTCTTGGCAAAACTGTCTCGGGAGGTTCGAAGTAGGTAAAACCAATGAAAATAAACAACGCCTTTTAGAAATGTGCACACAGTTCAGTCTGTGTCAGTAATACTTTCTTTCAAATAAACGCACAACATTAAGTCTCTTGGAAACATCCTCGCTTTAAGCATTGGCATCAGCTTGATCTTATTATTATTAAGCGCCGAGACTGGACCTTGACGTGGTGCAGTGGCTTGCGTGCCTCGATGATCCATTGAGCTATACTGGGTGATGTCTTCGTGGCATCTTCAGAGTTACTCATACCAGGTTGGTCAATGGTGAGAAGCCAGACAAACACAGTCTCCTTGTCCTTCGCGGACATTGTATACCAGAAGAGGCGTATGAATCCGCAAGGATCACCGGCTCGACTGGTTTGGGATGATGTCGGGAGTCCCTGCTTGGTCTCTACCTCGCGAATGGCTTGTGAACTGTACCTACAGTATCCGGCCCCGATAGGTGCGATCCTTAATCTCGCTCCGCTGCCTTGCGGGTTAGGCTTTCGGGCCAAAGGCTTGAGGTGGGAGTCCTCAAGATCAACTCCTCTACTTCGGCCTGGGCAACCGGGTAGTATCACGCCCACACCCAAAGGGTGGCACTTTTTCATTTTTAAAGGATTGTATATATATATATATATATATATATATATATATATTAAACGCACTAATATAGGAAGCGTGCTCCTCACCAGATCATATCAAAGCGCAGACTGCGACACTGATCATTCACTGGTCTGTGCAAAACTGAAGCTTCCCCACACGAGATTTCACCTCACCAAATTGTCTGCTAAGCCTAGGATAGACGTCACTCGCATGTGCGAACCAAATCTAACTGCGCGATTTGCAAAAGCCTTCACAGCCGAGTTCAACAAGACAACCCCACTCGAATCTGCTTCAGAAAACTGGGAATTGATAACAAGCTGCATATGCCGAGTCTCACTTTCCACTTTCGGTCCGAAGAAAGCTCGAACGAGCGACTGGTTCGAAGCAAAAGCTTCTGAGATGACCGCTGTGTTGGGTGAGAAACGCTCAGCATTCTTGAGGTTCACAGGTATGCCAACAGATTACGACTTCTAAGAGCAGCTAGAAATAAGGTTCAACAGACTGCAAAACGATGTGCAAACGACTATTGGACTGGAATTAGCCTCAATATCCAAAAAGCTGCGGATCCCGGAAATTTTCACGGTATGTATAATGGGATCAAGAGAGCCATTGGCCCAAACAAACTTAAAACGGCTCCCAATAAGTCTGTATCTGGTGACCCAATTTTCGACAAAACTCAGCAGATGGAAAGATGGGTTGAGCACTTCTCCTATCTCTACTCCAGGTACAGTACGATTCTTCCGCATGCACTTGAAAATGTCGAGCGGTTGCCGACCATTGAATATCTAGATAATCCCCCTACCCTTGATGAGCTCAATAGGGCGAGGAAATGGAGGTAGCCAGCAATTCAGGCAACGTCCGAAGACTGTTCAAGTTAATTCAGTGTACATTTTCCAAAAAATTTGGAGTTGGCAAGACAATTACAGAGAACAATGGTGCCTGGATAGTCAACAAGGAGTGTCATGTGCATCGTTAGACCGAACATTATCGTGAGCAATTTACAAGGCCATTAGAAGTTGGCCTAATGCCTTCTTTTCCGTGTTGTGATATATGTATGAAAGCACAAGCCTGATCCAGGCAAAGTGCCGTACAGTCAAAGACTGCACGTGGGCTAAGATACTGTCAGGTTGCCCAGGCCTAGACAGATATGAGACAGAAATTAGAAATGGTATTGAGACTCCAGCGTGTTTCAGCATGCAGCTCACTACCGGTGGCCAATCAATTTAGCACGTTTAGCCACACAGCACAGAAGTATGGAATAAAAAGAGATGTTGCTGGGCAACAAAACCCAATTAACAATACGCATACAGTCAACCCACTGATTCTTCACTGACTTACATACAATTCCCTCCACACAATGGAACAGCAACCAGATTAGCTCCACGTAGGGACTAGTCAGCACAGTGCCATAGATTGATCGCCAACAACTAAACTGGCTGTAACAGAGCGGAACAGTAAGCACCGAATGCCCTACACAAATTCGTTTCGCTACATACAACCGCGTTGTACAATGAAAAGTGATGCGATGCAACAGGCATACCTGGATAAACAAGAAACCAAGCCGAAGCCAAATGCGATCACCAATTGTGCTACGCTATCTGAAATCAGAGACCGGGAAACGGAAACACCGAAAACGCCTACGTCAGGCGGAATTACAACAACGAATCAACAGCCGTTGCGTTAGCCAAATACAAACGCATACCTCAACTGTTTCAATCGTGTTGTGAACCCTAACCAATTGATTTGATAACTCCAAGAGAAGCGGAAATCAGGTGCTGCAATGAGTCAATGAACAGACTCAAATAAGATGGTCATGATGGACTAGACCCAGGTCTGTTTAAGGATGGTTGCGTTATCTTACTACGCACACTATTTGACTCATTCACAGTGACATCCTAACGTGGCTGTGCCAAATCTACAGGTTGGGTAGCTTTCTATGTCTCATTCTTCCTCAAATTTTTAGGATTTTAACGTTTCATGGATGGATAGCAATTAAACACATGGTACTTGTAACCGATGCAATGATGTCCATGAGGATCATGTAACATTACACAGCAAAAACAATAATAGGGCATCGGTAACCCTAGTATATGCATTTGTAAAAAACAGAAGCCTGGAACCAGAAATGAGTCGCACAACCATAGATTACATGTGGGCTCAAATACCACCACGTTACCCAACCTTAGAACGATATGAGAAATAAAGAGTGGTAGTAAAATTCTGGTGTATCCCGGCATACAGCCCATTTGCAGTAGAAAATCAATCTAGCGCGATATTAAAAGCATAGCACAAAAAGACAGCTGCACATTTATTCATATTCTCCGTAGTTTCAAATGACTGGCGTATAATCAGCAATATAGATCGCTAATGTAGTCCGTGAAGAAGTTCGGATAAGGTGTTGAATCTGGAATTGAGTGCACAAAATGCGATTGATGTCTGAAACTTTCCAATCGGAGAAGAACATTAGTAATGTGTGTGTACGTATGTAAAATCACAAGCCTAATGTCGCAAAAGTGCTGCGCAGTCAAAGACCGCACATAAGCTATGATACTGTCAGGTCGCCTATACCCAGGCAGATATACGGAAAACATTAGTAACGAGTATCTGAGTGATGACAACAATAAGAATTTTACTCATGACGATTTCTTCCCACCGGAAAGAGACATTTTCAGTCGTCAACTGGTTGCAGCATACGAAGCTATCAAACATTTTAGGCACTCAACTGAAAGCAGTAATTCACCATTTTTATGAAGCGGGCTTTTATCGTACGCAACGCATATGTTCACAGCTGGTACAGTCGGGGGTTGTAGTGAGAATGAGCCACTACTTTCGACATCTCGTTTCTTATTCATCATCATTATCATCATCATCAGGACAGCATTACCGAATGCTTAATTGCCATAGTGTATGGCTCGACACATTGACAACGATGGCAATGAACCGACATCAATGGAAAGAGTGCATCATCTCTATTACTCCCTGAAATTTTCCTGTTGTTCAGAAACTTTATTTAAAAAAATTAAAAAATGATGTGTGTAAATGGACAAAAAAACCCACTGTTCCCCTCTCACTGTTTCAACCCGATTTGTACCCCTACACGCTTTATACATTTCATTGTTTCTGTTGAACGGCACCATATCTGTATCAGATTGTGCAAATATATATAATTGCCATAGAACCGTAAAAAAATAAAATCCAAAAAAATAGGAATAAGCGGGACATAAAAAATTTCAGAGTAAGCACAAACAAACTGGGATGAAAAGCGAACACCTCGCACGAAAAATGTATTTAATCACGTTTCGAAAGCGAGTTGAGCGATATCAGCACAAGAGATTGCTTGCGGCGTTCACGGCCGTGCATCTTAATAGCTTTTCACTTGGCAACACGCAAGTTTAAGTAAACACTACAACATGATTAACGCAAAACCGCTACGGAAGACGGTTTTGAGACATATCCTGAGGCCTAACTAGCAACTGCGATATCTGATCGTAGGGACCCCAGCCCAGAAGACAGATGGTGCAGACTTCAGAAGGTTACTAGTTAAGTTCATTAGCTGCCTATGCCATGTGACGGTTTAGGCATCACTGGTTCTATGAATATCGTGATGTGGTGTAGCAAAAAGAATCTGTTTCGGACGTTGGTGTTCCGGTATCCGAAAGATGTGGCCTAACTAGCGTAGCCTGTGTAGGTTGATCTCTTTCCCCATAACAACATTACTAAAAAATAGCTTATTACGGAGAGCATCGCTGCGTATGCGAGGGTAACAGCTAACCCACATAATGCTATGGACGCGATAGTTGGAGGCGTCGGATATGCTCATTGCGCAGGGTTCAAGTTTCGCAACCATGCATTTATATGACGCGAACTGTCGCTTTGCAAACTATACTCTTGAGTTAAAATGACATTTCATCTTGACGAAAAAGGTAACACAGGTTTCGAGCTGCTACGGTTTCCTCAGAAATATATACCGAATGAAATGCTCACATGGCGTGTGTCTCAAGTCTCGGTTGATCAAGTT
The DNA here is from genome assembly GCA_013407085.1 of Atriophallophorus winterbourni. Classification (NCBI taxonomy): domain Eukaryota; kingdom Metazoa; phylum Platyhelminthes; class Trematoda; order Plagiorchiida; family Microphallidae; genus Atriophallophorus; species Atriophallophorus winterbourni. The sequence goes on from JACCGJ010016042.1 coordinate 24,974, forward strand.
CGAAGCAAAAGCTTCTGAGATGACTGCTGTGTTGGATGAGAAACGGTCAGCATTCTTGGGGTTCAAAAGTATGCCAACAGATGAAAACTTACGACTTTTAAGAGCAGCTAGAAATAAGGTTCAACAGACTGCAAGGCGATGTACAAACGACTATTGGACTGAAATTAGCCTCAATATACAAACGATGCGGATACCGGAAATATTCACGGTATGTATGGTGGGATCAAAAGAGCCATTGGCTCAAACAAACTTAAAACGGCTCCCATTAAGTCTCTATCTGGTGACCCAATTGTCGACAAAACTCAGCAGATGGAAAGATGGGTAGAGCACTTCTCCTCTCTCTAATCTAGGGACACCATCCGATAGTACAATGTTTCATAAACCACCACGGTCTACAGAGTCGTGTAGCAGCTCTCCTTATGGTATGGTATATATATTTATATATTTTTACACAATCATTTAAAAATGACAAAGTGCCACCCAATCAATTTGGGTGTGGGCGTGATACTACCCGGTTGCCCAGGCCGAAGTAGAGGAGTTGATCTTGAGGACTCCCACCTCAAGCCTTTGGCCCGAAAGCCTAACCCGCAAGGCAGCGGAGCGAGATTAAGGATCGCACCTATCGGGGCCGGATACTGTAGGTACGGTTCACAAGCCATTCGCGAGGTAGAGACCAAGCAGGGACTCCCGACATCATCCCAACCAGTCGAGCCGGTGATCCTTGCGGATTCATACGCCTCTTCTGGTATACAATGTCCGCGAGGGACAAGGAGACTGTGTTTGTCTGGCTTCTCACCATTGACCAACCTGGTATGAGTAACTCTGAAGATGCCACGAAGACATCACCCAGTATAGCTCAATGGATCATCGAGGCACGCAAGCCGCTGCACCACGTCAAGGTCCAGTCTCGGCGCAACGGATCCAGTCTCGGCGCAACGGTATGGTATGGTATGAGAGCACAATCCTGATCCAGGCAAAGTGCCGCACAGTCAGAGACGCATGTGGGCAAAGATACTGTCAGGTTGCCCAGGCCTAGACATATATGAGAAAGAAAAAGAACAGGAATTGGTAGTGAGACACCAGTCTGTTTCAGCATGCAGCTCACTACCTCTGGCCAATCTATTTAGCACGGTGTTAGCCGCACAGCACAAAGTACTGCACGATTGCACATCCGTGCACTGCTGGGGTGCTTAAACATTGCCTTAAAACACTTAGAATATCAGAGCGAAAAATTCATGGATGGAGCAAATTTAGATGTCCAAATGGTGAAGAAATATCACCATTGTTATTCAATTGAGTGGACAAGTGATCCAATGACATGAGGCAACTCATTCACGCAGACGAGTGCTTAATGAACGAAGGGAACTACAAACTGTGATCGCGGTGAAGTGCAGCACCGTTATTGATTGTGTGTGGGCTATGAGACTCTCACGTTGCGGTTATAAGAATGAAAACAGACTTGGTAATGAAACTCCGGTGCGTTTCAGGATGCAGCTCACTATCGGTGACAAAAAGATTTATCAACAGTAGTAAATAATGAGAATCCAAGTTTTGGCTCACTTACTCGATCGAAATTGTTCCAATCCGCGAGATTGTAAATTACATTCACACGAGAAATCGTAGAAAACTTTGTATTCGAAACAACCTGCGCATATGAAAACGGAAGTGTTGCAACGTACCGAACGAATAATCCGAAAAGGATTGCAACGGCTGTGATATTTGCGGATGAATGAACAAAAACTGTTCAAAAGTGTCCCAGATTCGAACAGTTTTAAGCCAGCAGCGAATACCTGAATATTAAAAAAATGTAGTTACAAATACAACGATACTAGTGTCGATTACAAGCGCATCTATTCAAAAGCTAATGAACATTTTTCATACCAAAATAATTTTATCGTGAAACTTACTTTTTCAATGTCTTCCTGAAGTTCATGCAAATGTTCATGCCGTAGGGCGTCAAGAACACTGCATATAAGCGACACTAGATTATCAAAACCTTCCTTCTACTCTTCATTGTAATCTTTTAGTTGTTCCGTCAGAAACTTGTTGGCGCTCAAATGTTCAGATACGAGTACAGGCAACGCCGCACAGACAATCGCCAGCAGATCGAATTCTTGGATTGATAACAAGCATTCACTGTCGACAGTCGTTCGAATTTTAACTGGGGCGTGTGCCGCATCAGCTGATGTGAGACCGCAATGATAAATAGCATTCAGGACCTTAAATTTGATGTGAAATAAACAAGCTCGCCTCACTGGCAACTGAATGGAATGGCTCAGCTATTCCACGCAGAAACCCGAAACTTAGACTCTCTCGAGTAAAATGGATGATACTCACCTTTACATTTGAGGTACATTTGCAAATATAATGCAGCATGGAAATTCTATCCGTAATTTTTCTCTACATAAAAGCTAAGCATTCAACAGCAAACCGCGGTGTATGTTCAGATTCGATTGTCAGTAAAGGAAGAAAAGAACTAAACATTAGTAGTAGAAAAGCTGACTTTGTGGTGTTTGAAATGTTTTTGACCAATGGTTTGTGTAAAAAGTAAACAATATGCGGAAGACACGAAAAACATTTTTGGAGAACATCTGCATTTTGATAGGTGACGAGAATTATGGAAAAAATAAACGCTAAGAATTTGTCCAGATGATGGTAAAAATCGCAACGGAGATAACAAGACAAAGCCGAAATTAAACTGAAGTTTGACAAAAAAAGAAACGAACTCGAGGACTGGAGGAATAGATTCACCGTTCACAGTATTGAGCAAAGTTTGTAATTCAGATATGATCGGGTTCTGACTGTTATATATTACCACCTTACCTGATGAAGATAAACTAATTTCAAGCCAACCGTATAAGAAAGAATGCGTTTACGAAAGTCCACTGAAAATAAAATTTAGCCAATGCTTACACAGCAGGCTGCTTGGATATATATGCGTCCATTCTTCAATAGTCAGTCCGAAATAGGTATCTAATTCATCCTAATTTTAATCAAGAATGAAAACCTCACAACACTCAACATACATCGTTCAAGTCAATGATGTCACTACGGAAGGAAACAAGCACTCGTTGTTTTAATTTCTCCTTTATAGCTGATAAACTAGGATGGAGTTAACGCAAACCGTGGACAAACCTTGAACGTGTTCTTAATGACTTTAGACAAGAGATAGCTTTTAGTGAAGTTAACTGGTAGATCCCATGTAGCAGATCACCTGATGACCTTTTCTATATCCTCAAGAAGATCCTGTTCATCAAGTGATCCGATAAACTTGACATCATCAGCAACAAATATAGCAGGGACGCTTAAGCGACGCTGCCAAAATGGGGAAAAGTAGCGGTCCGAGTACGGAACCCTGTGGGACTACACTAACAACTTTTACTTTCGCCGAATACATACTGCCTATCCTGACACGAAAGAATCTATTGCTTAAGAAGCCTATTATCCATTTCTTCAAAGACCATCCAAACCCATATAACCAAGTTTGGTTGCAAGCAATCTGTGGTTTACCGAATCAATGATCCAGACAAAGTGCCGCACAGTCAGAGACTGCACGTGGGCTAAGATACTGTCAGGTTGCCCAGGCCTAGACAGATATGAGGAAGAAAAAAGAACAGGAAATGGTAGTGAGACTCCAGCCTGTTTCAGCATGCAGCTCACTACCTCTGGTCAATCAATTTAGCATGGTGTTGGCCACACAGCACAGAGTACTGCACGATTGCACATCCTTACTTACTTACTTTACTTTTGTGCGGCTGGCTCCACGGGTGAATTAGCCGGCTTCATTGATGTCTGGGATCGCACCAGCCCACGCACGTCGATCGGAGGCGAGATCGTAGCAGATCGTGATCCAGTCTTGTTTCCACCTGCGAACTCCGTAGACGGTACGTAGACCCAGGGTGTCTACATCCTCTTTCACAGTTGACAGCCAGGTTTTCACTTGACCACCTTGCCGCCGTCGCTAGGTGCGAACGGGTTTGGGGTCGAGGACGAGTTTTGGAAGTGCTGTGTCTGTCTTTCGGAGGACGTGGCCAAACCATTGCAGCCTTCGCCGTTGTATGTGAGCGGAAAGTGGAGATAGTCCGCTGCAACGCTCTCGTACGGCTGCGTTAGATACTCGGTCAGTATATCGGATCCCCAAGATTACCCTGAGGCACCAATGGTCGAACACTTCTAATGTGCGTACAGCCTGTTACCTTAAAGGCCATGCCTCGCATCCGTAAAGCAGTACAGGGCGGATCGCTGCTTGATAAACACGCGTGTAAGTTTTTAGGCTGATCCCGGGCTTGCGCCAAAGGGTGCCCTTCAACTGCATAAGCGCATTACGAGCACGATCGACCCTTAACTTCACTTCATCTTTCGCCTGACTATTGGGCAATATACTTGAGTGGCAGTAGAGATAAGCTCCCACTGTTTTTAAAATGCTCCCATATGGCATGCGTCTCAAATAGCCTCTGACCACCAAGTCCAGCTTCTGGCCTGCACGAGTGACTCTCCGAGCCCGGCGGAACTGCTTCTACCAACAGGAGAAGGGGCGAAGGCGAGTGACTGGCGCCTGAAAACCAGTTTGCTTCGGGCAGATGTAGCTCGTTAGCCTGGGAGGGCATTTCATCTAAGGGAAGGAAAACCCTGATTTTCAACCTCCGCTGCCTTGTGGGATACCCGATCGCGGGAAAGGCTTCGGGAGAAAACCCTGAGGAAAAACCGGGAACAGAGTTTGGTAGACCACCTCTTTCTGGCAACTCCCTGCTGCCTTGCAGGTCGCACTTGGTTGTGCAAAAGCTAGAGAAGCTGACTCGAACAAACGCCGAGTGGTGCTGGGGACGCCGCTTTGTACCCGAATTCCCAAGAATCTTCTTTGAAGCCGACTCATTCTCCATGAGGAGATAGTTGCACAAAAGTAAAGTAAGTAATATACTTGAGCCGAGGTATTTGAAGACTGGAACGTATTCAATCGGACAACCCTGGACGCGAAGTGGCTGGATGCCTGGTGTGTTGGTATAAAAAAATGCCTTGGTTTTAGCCGCGTTTATCTCAAGACCGACTTTCGCGGCAGTGGCACTAATGCGGTCTAAAACGCTTTGCAGCATTTCGGTATTGTCGCCCAGAACGACTATATCGTCAGCGTAGTCAAAGTCAGAAATCCATAGATCCGTTGAAATTTGCACCCCTTGATAGTCGGTTAACGCCTGGTTCATTATCCAGTCTACTACATAGTTAAACATAACCGGCGATAGTGGGCAACCTTGCCTGACTCCTGTGTGTAAGTTAAATTCACGCGATTCTTCACCGTAGACATGAACCCGTGCACTTGTAGAGCTGTAATAGGCTCTGATTAAGTTGACGAGCTTTAATGGAACCCCATCCGATAGCATGATGTCCCATAAACAACCACGGTCTACGGAGTCGAAGGCAGCGCGGAAGTCAATAAAGCAAGCTATCGTTTGCTGTTGATACCGTGCACGGTGCTCGAAGATCCTGCGTAAAGTAAATATTTGATCTACGCAACCCATCCCAGGGCGAAATTCGCCTTGGTTTACTCTGGTGCGCAGATTTCTTTCGGCGGAGAACCGATTAAGCAGGAGCGTTGCAAACACTTTAGCAGCGGTGTCGATTAGACTTATTCCGCGGTAATTGGAGCACACAGATTTATCTCCACGTTTCGGCAGTGGTAGAATGATAGACATCCCCCAGTCTGATGGGAAAACTTCCGTCTCCAAGATCGAACAAAACAGCCGATGTAGCGAAGATAATAATACGTCGGCACAGGCTTTAATAAGTTCAACCGTTGCACATTCGTGCAGTACTTCTGTGCTGTGCAGCCACATCGTGCTAAATTGATTGGCCAATGGTAGTGAGCTGCATGCTGAGACACGCTGGAGTCTCACTACAATTTCTTTTGTCATATCTGTCTAGGCCTGGGCAACCTGACAGGGTTCCAAGGTTGTCACAGCCGGGGGCGGCAGTGTGGATGAGCTCCCACTGTCTATAAAATGCTCCCATATGGCGTGCGTCTCAAACAGCCTCTGACAACCAAAGCCCAGCTCCTGGCCTGCACGTGGCGGAACTGCTTCTACTGACAGGAGAAGGGGCGAAGGCGGATGACTGGCGCCTCAAAACCAGTTTGCTCCGGGTAGATGGAGCTCGTCAGCATGGGAGGGCAGTCCATCTAAGGGAAGGAAAACCCTTATTCCGAACCTCCGCTGCCTTGCGGCATACCTGATTGCGGGAAAGGCTTCGGGAGTGAACCCTGAGGAAAAATCCTTGCTGCCTTGCAGGTTGCACCTGGTCGTGCAAAGGCTAGAGAGGCGTACTCGAACAATCGCCGAGGCACTTCAAGAGAGGCGCAAGAACCCTCAAAATGGTCACCGGCTCTCGTGAAGGAAAAAAACCGCTGCCTTGCGGGTAGACTTTTGAGTCAAAGGCTCCGGGTGGGGTCCCCTAAGCCAACCCCCTACTTCGGCCTTGGCAACCGGGTAGTATGTCGCCTTCAACAAGAACCATGGAACCTACATTTTTCTTTCATCATGTACCCTCTTCATGGTATACTTGTTGGCACATCGTCTGTAAAGACTTGTGTAATAATAATAACCTGACAGTATCTCAGCCTACGCGCAGTCTCTGACTGTGCGGCACTTTGGCTGGATCAGGCTTGTGCTTTCATACATACCGAATCAAAGGCCTTGCAAAAGTCCAAGTAAAAAACTTCAACTTGTTGGCGATTTTCTTTTCTGTCCGTACCATCATCATCATCATCATCATCAAAGACAGCAATACACCGGTAGCACGTACCGAATGCTTAACTGCCATACAACCACGAAAAAGTAAAATCCTAAAAGATGGGGAAGTGTGGGACTTAAATTGCTACGGCTTCTATAGAAGAGTAAGCACAAACAAACTGGGGAGAGGTGTCTACACCTCGAATGGAACATACATTCAAACAAGTTTCGTAAACGAGTAGAGCGACATAAGCACGGCAGCTTCCTTGCGGCTTTCATTGTCATGCATCATAACAAGCTTTTCTCGTCACTCCGCTTGACAACATACAAGGTTAAGCAAACACTCCAAGAATATTCTTAGTGCAAGACCGCCATTGAACACAGTTTCGGGACATGTCCTGAAGCGTAACTAACCACTGCGATATCTGATCGCGGGGACACCAGTCTGGAAGACGCGCTGCGCCTACTTTGAAAAGGTTACTAGTAAGGGTTTTTAACTGCCTATGCCATGTGACGGTTTGGCCACCCCGAGATTTACGCCAATCAAGGTGTGGCGTCGCAAAAAGAATCTGTTTCGGAAGTCGGTGGTCCGGCATCCGTAAAACGTGTTTCAGCCAGCGTAACCTATGCAGGTTGATCTGCTTCTCTATATCGACATTACTACCCAACAACTTATTTCGGAGAGCATCGGTGCGCATACGATTGTAACAGCTAACTCCTAGAATGCTGCAAAAACACCGGTGACGCTGAATGTGTTCTTTACGTAAGGTCCAGGTTTCGCACCCATATAGTAACACAGCCCGAACTGTCGCTTTATAGACTCAACCCTTGAGTAACAGAGATAGTCCTTTCTGAGGCCAGAGGTGACCTAGGTTGCGGAAAGCTACGGTCGCTTTAGAAATGCGTGCCCAGACCTCGTCATCTAACGATGCAATTATTGATACAACTACCGAGATACGTAAAACGATCTACAATTTCAAGAGCCTGATTGTCAAGTAATAAAGTGCTGTTCGATATGTCGATGTCCTGTAGCAGAACACTGCACTTAGAGGGTGCAAAACGCATTCGAAATGCGGGCACAATACTAGATAGCTTGTCCAGTATCGCCTGTGCATCTGTGTACGAGTCAAAGAGCAGAACTATATCATCAGCATAATCCAAGTCGAGAAGCTTGACGCCTGGCATTATGTGAACTCCGAAATCTGGGGCACCATCTTTGCACAACTCCATAATTGCATCAATTACAAAATTGAACAAAAACGGAGAAATCGAGCATCCTTTTCGGACGCCACTTGTGGTGTGGAATTTGGGTGAGACTTCGTTGTAAACCCTAACGCATCCGGATGTATGAGCATAAAGTGCACGTAGTATGTTGACATACTTTTGCGGAACACCTTTGCACAGCAAGGTGCTAAACAGGATATTTCGATCGACTGAATCAAACGCTCCTTTGAAGTCTTAAAACATGGCTATTGTCGGCTGTCGATAGGTGTGCCGCAGTTCTAAGATCCGTCGAAGAGTAAAAATGTGATCCTCACAGCCTCTGCCAGGCCGGAAGCCAGCTTGCTGCTCACGGATCTGTGATTCCCTATGCGATGTTAATCTTCGAAGACATATGGACGCTAATAATCTCGTAATGATGGGAGTGAGACTTATCCCACGATGATTAGAGCATGAGCTTCGCACACCTTTTTTAAATATAGGTATGATAACCGATTCGCCCCAACTCGGAGGGACGGATTCTGATAACCACACTTCACGGAGGAGATCGCCTAATGTGCTGATTAGGACTTGGCCACCTTCTTTGAACAAGACAAGTGGTATGTCATAGGGGCCAGCAGCTTTGAACCGTTTCATGGATTCGATACATTCTTTAATTTCTAAATCATTAGGTGGATCTAGGCTAACAGACCAAGGATCACACTGCTTCAAATGAGGGAAAGATTCTGTTGCAGGCGACCAGCTGAATTGTTCTTCGAAATGTTCGGCCCATCGTGAGAGGCGGCGATTCTTATTAGTGATAAGAGTACCGTTTATTTCAGCGATAGTCTCACTCACTCCTTTTTTCGTAGGCCCAGTCGATCGAATAAGTTGGAACAGTTTTCGCACGTTACCGGCATTATTTGCTATCTCCATTTCCTCGACCTTATTTAGCCACCACCTTTCTCCGTCTAGTCTTAAGCTCCGTTCAAGTTCATTCCTCACGCGTCTACGCTCTGTGTTGTGTCCAGGACCGTGAGGTATTTGGCGTCGCTGGTGAAGAATTTCTATAGAGCGCTGTGAAATCCAGTGGGACTTTTGGTTTGGTTGTGTAGTCTCACAGGCTGCTATTGCAGCGGCTCGCATAATTCCTGCTATTTTGTACCACCTTTCATCGGCAGTTGCACACCGAGCAGCTGGGAGTGAGTTACTCAAGGTGGTCGTATAAATGTCTTGAACTGCAGGCAGAGAGAATTTTTCGACCACAATGCGTTTCCCATTCGAAGGTTTCGTACCGGAGAACTTTAATGAGAACCTACATCGCACAAGAGCATGATCTGAATCTATGCAGGTATTCCAAAAAAGAGCGGCAGTCCTCAATGCAACCTCTACAGCGAGCACTTATTGCGATATGGTCGATTTGGGCCGAAGGTTGGCTTCCATCCGGCGAGCGCCATGTGGCAATTTGACATCTTTTGTGGCGAAAGAAAGTGCTGCTAATGAATAATCGAGATTGTGCACAGAATTGTATAAACCGTTCACCATTATCTGTGCGTTGGCTTTCGAGACCAAACATGCCACCTAATTGTGATTCAGATGTATCTAAGCGACCCAGTCTGGCATTCATATCTCCCGCTAAGACAACAATATCGGAGCTTTTTGCACGTCGCAAATAAGCATAAAGATCGTTGTAGAAGGCGTTTTTCTCGTCGTCGGAATTGGTGTTAGTCGGAGCGTAAGTTGCTACAATAAACAAGCAACTCTGATTAGAAGATTTTGAGTTTGGTCTAACATTAGTGGCTAGTCTAACTGCGCACATCCTGCTATTCCAAGGAATCCATGATTACACATGATTCGGCACGTGAATTCAGCACTATACCAACACCCGCCTGTCCTGAGATGGCAGCTACAGAATCACCAGAGCAGCGCAAAAACTAGCGAGTTGAAAGGTTTGGGGCAGTAAGTTCAGTAATTATGGACGGATCATATAAGCGCGTTTCCGATAAACAGCACTGCTGTGAGCTGAAGCCCGTGGTTTCAGAAAGTGGTCTGAAAATTCGCGAACAGAAAATGTTCCAACATGTTCAGCGCGGTCTTTTCTAAAGCTGGGATTGACAGACGGAGAGTTGTTAAGAATGGATGGGGGAGGGGAAGGGTCAGAAACAGTTTGAAGAGTAGGGCCAGCAGTAGCTTGTTTTCGCTTACCCGCCCTGCTGTATGCAGCAGGTAAGGCGACCCTGATTATCGTGCGCGACGGCCGATGCACTATGGAATTGGGTTTTGTATTAATAGTCATGGTTGTATGCGGGCTGGGATACAGCCAGGTCGCCCATGCCTAGACAGGAGAACAATTAGGGTTCTCGACCAAAGCCTTTGGTTAAAAAGCCTGACCCACAAGGCAGCGGGTTAGGTTGAGACCGTGTTCGTCTGACCTCTATCCATTGACCTTTCTGGTATGAGTGACACTGAAGGTGCTCGGAGAGCACCACCCAGCACAGCTCAATGGGTCATAGAGGTGCACAAACCATCGCACCACGTTAAGATCCAGTCTCTCAGCCCGTACCCCTCGTTTTTGGAATGATCTACCAGTTTTTGTCGTAACCTCCCTATCGCTCACGATTTTTAAAAAGCGACTTGACGCTTATCTCTATTTTTCTCAGCAAGTTTAATGGATTCTCACTTTTTCTCCTTCCCGATACTGCACCCATTTTCCTCTTCGTTTCCAGATACATTTACGGAACCTCGCCGATTCATCTCCCCCTGTACTGACTGTTATGATACATAACCCCACCCTGTATTGAACTTTGGCAATTGACGCCGAACTTCACCCGACCCCCTGTACTGACTATCATATGGTTATATTTTAAGCTCATACCTTTTTGTACCATAATATACTATTGACTATTTATCTAGCCTCATGGTGACCTCGTTAAGAAAACATTAGAGGTTTGTTAGGCACGACTTCCCTTTGAGGAAGCCGTGCTGAGCAGAGTTCAGCAACGAGTAATCAACTAGATGGCGACAGATCCTATCCCTAATATGTTTCTCCAGGATTTTAGATAGGATGCTAGTAAGACTTACAGGTCTGTACATACAAACTGAGGATCGACTGCCAGCTTTATGTATCGGAATCACATTAGCCAGCTTCCAAATACTCGGCGAGGCATTTGTTGACTATTTTGAAGACAGATGGATCGGGAGGCCACCAAGACGGCAAGAAGCTGAACGACGTGCCCCCATGTTTCCCATCGAACTGTGGAACCGATACGAACGCACCATGTCAGACATGCCACGAACCAACAACAGTATCGAGGCCTGGCACAACAGAATGCAGTCTCTCGTGGGAACGTTCTTCCCTCATGTGTTCAGATTCATTGACAGCATCAAAAAAGAACAGATGTTAAACAAAAACACAATAACCCAGCTGTTGAGTTGTCAGCCCCCACCACCAAAAAGGAAGAAACACATCAAACTGGCAGAAAGAATTAAAAGAGTTGTTGAAGGTCAGCAGGGTCGGGACACCGTTAGTGTACTGAAGAGCATTGCCTTTTGCTACAATTTGTAGGCTTCTGTTGCAGAGGAAGAAGGAGAAGACAATCAAGACAGTAGTTTGGAAGATGTTTTATAACAGTGATATTTTGTGTGTGCAGTTATCAGACACGAGACCAGGATTTTGTGAAAAACACCGAAAAACATATGGCTTAGTTATTGTTATTACAGTGATCTATAGTATTTTAATCAATTTTTATTAAAATGTTCAAAGAAGAAAAAATACTTGTCTTCACTTGTATGAATTATTTTCGTCGCAACGTTAACCAATCTGATCGCGATCTAAAAGTCATGGAGCAATTGGTCAAGGAGCAATAGGGCAAGAAGCATTTGGACAAGGAGCAATTGGGCAAGGAGCAAATATACCAAGGAGCTATTGTCAAGGAGCTATTGTCGCGGAGTAATTGTCGGGGAGCAATTGTCAAGAAGCAACTGTCGTGGAACCGTCAAGAACACTGAATATAAGAGACACTAGATTATCAGTTCGACCGGTTTCTCTTCCCGACTCTGTTGAACATTTACATCCGGCCACACTTGGAATACGCAGTGCAGGCTTGGCGGCCGTGGCTATGCAAGGACATGTCACTCCTCGAAAACGCCCAACGGCGTGCGACAAAGCTCGGCCGCGGTATGCGTCACTTGCCATACGAGGAGAGATTACGCCGTTTAAACACATACTCCGTTACGACACTTACGTCGATTGAATACAAAGAAATCTCCCGGGGAGGACAATATTACCCCAGCGATTCTTCATGTGTGTTATAGAGAGCTTTCAAATAGCTTAGCGGCGGTTTTCATCCAGAGTCTTGGTGAAGGTTGTGTACCTTTGGCTTGGAAAGCTGGTGTGGTATCACCAATTTATAAAGGTGGCAGTCGTTCTGACGCAGCAAATTACAGACCTGTAACGATGCTACCATGTATTTTAAAAATTATGGAGCGCATTATATCTGAATGTATTGTGGGTCAGCTTGAAGCACGACGTCTTTTGTCAGCAGCACAACACGGGTTCCGCCGGACCAGATCTTGTCTTTCGAATTTACTGATCACACTAAATGATTGGACGATGTCGCTCGATCAAGGCTATACGGTACATGCTTGTTATATTGATATTTCAAAGGCTTTTGACAAGGTCGACCACAGCTTGCTTCTGCAAAAGCTCGTGCGATATGGAATAACAGGTAACTTACTATCGTGGCTAACAGATTATCTGACCGATCGGCACGTGCGAGTTCGCGTTGACGGAGTATTGTCGAAAAGTATCGATGTCACGAGCGGGGTGCCTCAAGGTTCAGTGCTCGGACCTATTCTTTTCCTGTTATATATAAATGATATAACTGAAATAGTGCGATGCAAGCTCGTTCTTTTTGCAGATGACATTAAAATATGGAAGCAAATCCGATCTAATGAAGATTGTTTAATGCTGCAAAACGACTTGGATGTTCTGTATCGCTGGTCTCTAGAGAATCAAATGCCTTTCAGCCTACGTAAATGTCATATGTTACAGCTTGGCCGTAACTGCGAATATACATACCATCTAGGCCACGACATCCTAAATTGGACCACCGCTGAAAAGGACCTCGGAATTTGGATAACTAATAACCTGAAACCGAGTATGCATTGTAGAAAAGTGTTTAATCGGGCATGTGGTATATTAGGAATTCTGAGAAGAATTTTCGGACGGTTCTCACCCAAAACAATTCCTCGAATTTTAAATACTTACATCCATCCAACTATGGATTATTTGATCCCAGCCTGGGCACCGTGGTTGCGCAAAGACATCGAGATCCTGGATCGAATATACCACAAAGCTACAAAGTTAGTTGAAGGGATGCAGCGGGTCCCGTATCAAGACCGAATGGCCATCCTTGGTTTGCGTGATTTTACACGAAGGCGAATGAGGATCGACCTGATTCTGGCTTACAAGATACTGCGGATCGAAAACCATCCGCTTAGCGAACTAATAAAAGTAAACTCCCCTCGAAATACACGCAGTCACTCGTGTTGCCTCGAAATACCGCACTCAAGACTTGATTGTCGTCGCTATTTCTTCTCTGTGCGTATCTGCTTTCTATGGAATGCGCTACCGCAAGATGTTGTGAATGCAACGACAATTGGTGTTTTCAAATCGAAATTGGATGCATACGTCAAACAAAACCCTGAATTTGGCCCGGTGTATTGAAGCATCATGAACCCAGAAAAATATTAACAATGTGATTTTGATTAAATTTTTCTTTTTGCAATAGTTGTCATCCAATGGTACATGTAAAGCATTAGCTTTTTATCACCATAAAATCTTGATTCTTGATTCTTGATTCTTGATTCACCGTTGAGACATGATACTTACATTCCGGATACTGAGCGACCCCTCCCATCCATGCAGCTCCCTACTCGTCCCATCCATCAGCACAAATTGTAGTGAACTGCTTCCACTTTGTAACTTCGTATTTTGTACATACACTTTTTGGCCTTGTATGATTATTCATTTTTTGGCCATGTACACTTCATCTGTATCAATGCTTGTACAATATACTTTTTGGCGGTCAATACAATTTCGAACTCGGACTCTGTCTTCTTCCGTGGTTGCGAAGTCTGTGTGCGCCACTTTGTGCTGGAACTGTGATTAACGGAATCTCCAACATTTTAGCGCTTTCTGCACCTTGGATTCCATTTCCTGGATTTTCCTGTGTGGATTACTTCGCTATCGTTGGACGTTACGGATCTTTATTTGGACATTTGCTCTCTTGGTCTTTCAGTGAGTTCTTTCCATTATTGCCATTTTGTGTGTAGTGCTAGACTTATATTTTCGGTCCACTACATAATTGGTGAGCCCGCCTACCGCATTTTTTTTCATTTACGATAAATTCGTATTTGTAAATTTTTGGCTTACATTTTGGAATACTCACTTAACACCCCACCATGAGCGATTTTTCCATAAGTAAAGTTCCTACAATCCTACAATCACAACATATTCCATGCACATTACCGGCTTTAGTCGTTTCTAATCTCCCTCTTTGGTTCGGCCAAATTGAAGCTATTTTTCGTATATATGGCATCACCGATGAATCTATTATGTATTCTCATGTGGTGACCCTGCTGCCTCTCGACGTAGCTGAACAAGTCAGTGATCTTATTTATGCTATGCCTGAGGTCAAGCCATACGAAAAGCTCAAATCCGCTCTAATAGACCGAATTGGTTTTTCTGAGCAAGAGAAGCTCAACGTCCTCTTTTCCAAAATGGCTCTTGGTGATAAAAAGCCATCTCAGCTTCTTCGCCAGATGAAAGAGCTACTTGGAGACAAAAGGATTGAGGAGAGCATTTTAACACAGTTGTGGTTTAAAAACCTCCCAACTGACATTTGCCAAGTGCTTGCTGGTTTGATTACTTACGTATCATTAGACGAACTAGCACAAGCGGCTGACAAAATGCTCGAAGCAAAAGAAGCCGACCAAATTACGGTTGATTCCGCACACATCAATTCGCCCTGTCCATGTTCGGAATTAAAAGAACAAGTCGCTGAACTAACTCTTGCGGCGTACTCTCTTTTGTCAAAATCTACCAACCCACCTCGCTCAAAATCTAAATCTCGACCATCGAAAACCCCTGAGCGCGTATGTTGGTACCACAAGAGATATGGGGATAAAGCCTCAAAATGCATCTCTCCGTGTTCAAAAACCGTCAAAATCAAGGGTCAATCAGTTGCGGCGACTACTGTTCCCGGCCTACCAAACCCGAGTCGCCTATTCTACGTTACAGACAAATCGAGTGGTCGAATCGATTCTAGTCGATACTGGCGCCGAAATTGGCGTCATACCTCCAACATCCAGCACCTCCAAACCATCGTCCTACACTCTTCAAGCGGCAAATGGCACTCGTATTAACACTTACGGCCAACGCCTGCTAACCCTCAACTTAGGACTAAGACGCAGTTTTCACTGGGTGTTTCTCATCGCGGAGGTAATTTGCCCAATAATCGGCATCGACTTTCTGTCCCACTTCGGTCTAACCGTCGAAGTAAAACAGCGAAGATTAGTAGATACGAAAACCTCTTTACAGGTCTCAGGTATCACTACTAAAGCCATTTCCTCCGGCATCAAAGCTGTTACTCCAGAAGCTTCGATTTTTTGTGCTATACTGCATGAATTCCCATCCGTCATGCAGCCCCCAAGACCGACAGACAAAGTGACACACTCTGTGAAACATCTCATTGTCACTAGCAGACCACCAGCCTCCTTCAGACCTGGGCGACTTCACCCGTCGAAACTCAAGATCGCAAGAGCCGAGTTTGAGCACATGCTAGAGCTCGGGATCATCCGTCCCTCTTCCAGCTCCTGGTCGTCACCACTTCATATGGTCCCCAAGAAGACCTCAGATGACTGGAGGCCATGTGGCGACTATCGTGCTCTCAACAACCGAACGGTCCCCGACAGATATCCGGTGCCACACATCCACGATTTCTCTTTGAATCTTTGTGCCACGACGATACTTACTAAGCTTGATCTCGTCCGTGCTTATTATCACATCCCGGTAGCCGAGGAAGACATACCCAAAACGGCAGTCACGACTCCTTTCGGCTTATACGAATTCACTCGGATGCCCTTTGGCCTGAGAAACGCTGCACAAACCTTCCAACGTTTCATCGACGAAGTCTTGCGAGGCTTGCCGTTCGCCTACGCATACATCGACGACGACTTGATCGCCAGCAACACTCCAGAGGAGCATGTTGAGCACATCCGTCTCGTTTTAGAGCGTTTCGTTAACTACGGGATAAAGATCAACCCAAGTAAATGCATTTTCGGCACAGATTCACTGGACTTCCTCGGTCATCGCCTTACTCGATCTGGTATCACACCTCTTCCCGAGAAATGCCAGGCGATTTCCGACTTTCCTGTCCCCACAACAGTAACGCAGTTGCGACGCTTTATCGGCATGATCAACTTTTACCGTCGCTTTATTCCAAACTGCGCAAAGATCATTGCACCGCTGACCGATTTGCTCGACTCCAAATCAAAATCTCTTCAGCTTCCGCCTGAGGCACTTGAAGCTTTTGCCGCATCGAAAAAAGCTCTTTGCAGTGCCACAGAACTCTCATTCGTTGATCCGGAACCGACTTTTCCTTTGTCATTGACGACCGATGCCTCCAATTTGGCTGTGGGAGCTGTTTTACAACAACACCACAAGAACACAGTCCGTCCACTGGCATTTTTCTCGCGAAAGCTCAATCCGGCACAAACCCGCTACAGCACATTCGGCCGTGAATTACTTGCAATATATTTGGCCATATGGCATTTCCGCCATTTACTGGAAGGTCGTGACTTCATTATCTTTACGGATCACAAACCATTGACTTTTGCTCTGCAGTCTAAACTTGATCGTCATTCGCCACGCGAGATTCGCCACTTAGATTATATCTCTCAGTTCTCTACCGATATTCGTTACGTCAAAGGAGATGCTAACTTGGTCGCCGATGATTTATCAAGACCTGACATTTCTGTTTTGTCTGCAGGCACACCATTTGATCTCTCCCTTTTGACTTACCATCAAGCCGAGATTGATAAAACCGAACTCGCGAAGTGTCGATCCCTGGATTTGCAACAAATTCAATTACCAAACGCCGATGCCTCGTTGATGTGCGATATCTCGACAGGGAAACCTAGACCTCTTGTCTCTCTTTCTCTGCGACGTGCCATTTTCGATCACTTTCATTCGATGTCTCATCCTGGAAAGCGTGCCACCGTGAGGCTAATCGCAGATCGTTTTGTTTGGCCGTCCATGAATAAGGATATACGAAATTGGGTCCAGCATTGCATTCCTTGTCAAAAGAACAAGATATCTCGACATACCTTCACACCTTACGTTCCATTTAGGCATCCCAACTGTCGATTCTCTCATGTGCATCTTGATCTCGTCGGTCCTATGCCATCATCGAACGGATACTCATTCATCCTAACGGCGATTGATCGCTTTACTCGATGGCCGATTGCTGTTCCGATCAAAGACACATGTTCAGAGACTGTAGCACGCGCCTTCGTCGAACATTGGATTGCCAATTTTGGCACACCATCTGTCATCACAACCGACCGTGGCGCTCAGTTTCAATCGACTCTGTTCCGAGATTTGACGCGACTCCTTGGCTGTCAGCACATACGAACCACCGCCTACCACCCTAACTCCAACGGATTGGTTGAACGCTTCCATCGGCAGCTTAAAGCCTCTTTAGCTTGTCAGCCTGATCCTAATAAATGGACTGAGAATTTGCCACTTGTTCTTCTTGGAATACGTTCCGCTATCAAAGAAGACATGCAGTGCTCAGCCGCAGAGTTAGTTTTTGGTACCGCCTTGTGTCTCCCCGGTGAACTCGTTGTGCCTTGCCAGTCATTACCTCCGGCGTCAGATTACATTTCTCGCTTACGCACGTTCATGTCCAAGTTGGACTTTAAGGCCTCCTCGTCAGCGCATTATTCACCAACAAAAATCACCTCATCTTGATACGTGTGATTTTGTTTTTGTGCGACGCGACTCTGTTTGTAAACCTCTTCAGCCATCCTATCACGGACCTCACAGAGTAATTGAGCGTAAACCCAAGTTCTTCGTTTTGGATATGAATGGTCGACATGACACCGTTTCTATTGACCGCTTAAAACCCGCTTTTGTCGAGCTTACGCAGCCATCTCCACCAAGCATCACTACGCCTCACGCACAACCCCTTGATAATCCTCATGTGCCAACCTCCGCCCATGTTCATCCCAATTCCCCGGTCCCTCCTACCCCCGTTCAAACCCGAACCGGTAGACATGTGCACTGGCCCAAACGCCTTGCTGACTACGTGACCTTATGAACATTTCGAGCGTATGTTACTCTTCTTTCAAGCCTAACTAACGCTCTGGTGGGGGAGTATTGTAGTGAACTGCTTCCACTTTGTAACTTCGTATTTTGTACATACACTTTTTGGCCTTGTATGATTATTCATTTTTTGGCCATGTACACTTCATCTGTATCAATGCTTGTACATTATACTTTTTGGCGGTCAATACAATTTCGAACTCGGACTCTGTCTTCTTCCGTGGTTGCGAAGTCTGTGTGCGCCACTTTGTGCTGGAACTGTGATTAACGGAATCTCCAACATTTTAGCGCTTTCTGCACCTTGGATTCCATTTCCTGGATTTTCCTGTGTGGATTACTTCGCTATCGTTGGACGTTACGGATCTTTATTTGGACATCTGCTCTCTTGGTCTTTCAGTGAGTTCTTTCCGTTATTGCCATTTTGTGTGTAGTGCTAGACTTATATTTTCGTTCCACTACAAAATCTCCGAGGACATGGACTTAAATTGCTACATCAGCAAAGTTGACTTGAATGTCGCCGCAGGTTTTTCTCGGTGCGAGTCTGCAGTCCATGGAATGCTCTTCCAGGCAAGCTTTTTGAATCCGCTCCTTTCGGTTCTTTCAAAGGTCTCCTCGATTCCCACCTCCATGAAATCTCCAACTCCCAAGACACTAATACCCCCTCGTGACAACGGTAAGTTCTTTTTCTGTGCCATTTGCATTTTCGTCACTACCCCTCTAACACTTCTCCAGTTTCATTGCTCTTCCAGATCCCAGTATCGGAAGTCCAAGCGCACGCAGTCTCAGCTTACCCTGTTCCGGAGGATGTGGTGGGTAGCGGTGTCGCGGGTTGACGCCCTACCTGTCCAAATGCCACAAAAATCCACTGATGGTGCAAGCTAACGCGAATGTGGCCCGCTATAAGGCCTTGGGAACTCGAACATTTTACTATTCTTTTCTTTTCGATCCCTCGCACAATCCATCCTGCGGTTTTGTACAAGCTCCCCGCTTTTATACCGTAATAAACTATTGAACTATTGATCTATTGATCAAAACCTTCATTGCATTCTTCATTGTAATCTTTCAGTTGTTCCGTCAGAAGGCTAAGTAGCCACAAAACTTGTTGGCGCTCAAATATTCAGATACGAGTACAGGCAACGCGGCACAGACAATCGCCAGCAGATCTAATTCTCGGATTGATAACAAGGCATTCGTTCGAATTTTAACCGGGGCGTGTGCCGCATCAGATGATGTGAGACCGCAATGACAAATAGCATGAAGAACAAGTGGAAGGACCTTAAATTTGATGTGAAATAAACAAGCTCACCTCACTGACAACTGAATCAAATCGCTCAGCTATTCCACGCAGAAACCCGAAACTTAGACTCCCTCGAGTAAAATGGATGATACTCACTTTTACATTTAAGGTACATTTGCAAATGCAGCATGGAAATTCTATCCGTTTGGTTGCAAGCAATCTGTGGTTCACCGAATCAAAAGCCTTGCAAAAGTTCAAGTAAAAAACTTCAACTTGTTGGCCTTTATCTAGCCTCATGGTGACCTCATTGAGAAAACATAAGAGGTTTGTTAGGCACGACTTCCCTTTAAGGAAGCCGTGCTGAGCAAATTTCAGCAACGAGTAATCAACTAGATGGCGACAGATCCTATCTCTAATATGTTTCTCCAGGATTTTAGATAGGATGCTAGTAAGACTTACAGGACTGTACTTACAAACTGAGGATCGACTGCCAGCTTTATGTAGCCAGCTTCCAAATACTCGGCAAATTTCCATGTTGTAAGGAAGCTTTAAAAAACGACATGAGCTAAGTTGGACGTTGTGCGTGCTTAACCTAACGCTCGATTCTGAAGTTTGAAGAACTAGTTCGAGAAAGATAGCAACGGTACCCTTTGAGTTCACCTGGTCTATCACATCTGATCACAGGATAACTGCTACAAATTGTGTCAGGAATATGATCACCACTTGGCGCGCGCGATACGAATTTACCTCGTTGAATTTCTGATAAAGATTTATTTGCAATTTATTTTGCAATTCATCTGCTTCATCTTCCGTTCAAATTTTTGTTACGCGAATACGTATTTGTCTCTCATAACTGAATACAATTACAATATTTCTGCATTATGGGCCGCATTGATGCGATAATTAAACGAAACAAATGTGCAAAATGTAGCCAGGATGTTAATAATGACGATCCTGCCATCCAGTGTGATCGCTGTGATGCTTGGCAGCACCTGCGATGCACGAAACTCTCGAAGTCGTTTTACGATTCTTTGAAACATCAAACAAATGAAGAGATATTCTTCTTCTGTGTTGCTTGTAGAGCCCGGCATCGAAGGGACAAATTTGCCGATAAACGCAGTAGACAAACATCTACAGCTTTTGTTCTCAACGAATCATCGAACGTGAAACCAGCTGAGGATCCCCCTAGGAAAACTACTTACGCGGAAGTAACAGCTAACGCTTCCATATAATCACTTCCGGACCCATATGGTGCTATTATCACCAGACTACTACGCCTCAAGTCTCTACTGGAAACGGACTCCCCACCTACTTGCACAAGTCCTCAGGATGATCTGGTATTACCAAGTGTGACTCCATCAACAAAATCACACACTACTTCACAGGTAAAGCCAAAACCAAACAACGCTGGGAAACTGCCTGCAGCTCCAAAAGCCAATCACAAGAACACACGATCCCTGACCATTGTATGCACAAATATGCCGGAAAGTATAAGTCCATGCTTTCAAGCACGCAGACAAGATGATGTCTAACAATGGCGTGCTCTCTGTGAGCAACTGAAACTTGATGTAGACCCGGTTTCTTTAGTACGTCTTTCCAGACACCCAAACTCGCCTCACGCGGATGCCCCACGTCTACTCAGAATCACCCTTGACTCCCCGGAGAAGGTTGAAGAGGTCTTGCTCTCGGCCCACCTTCTCCGAAATACAAATTTGCCTGTTCGTATTTTTCCAGACGTTCCTTGGTCTCAGAGGCAGATGCAAAAGCAAGAAGGCTACGATTGGAAATCGGCGAACGATAAACGCAGCATTTTTGTCCACGGTGTGCCTGAACTTAAAGATGATGACTTAGCTAAGAACACTCTACACGACTGTTCTCAGTGGCGCTACATCCAAGAACTCAGCAAAATTCACGGAACTTTGACGACTGCCGTGAAACGCCTTCCCACGTCCTCCAGCTACAAAGGTAATGCCCCTCGTATTCTGAAAATTACCTTCCAATCCGAAGATATGGTTAATACTGCCTTGCGCTTGTGGTATGATAACAAACGCTTTGCACCTACAGAGGTCCGTCTTCGCTCCGCAGTTGACAAACCAAGACCTCGTCCGCAACCATCAGTCATACCCAGCACAAATCAGTCTGCTGGCGAACTTCACACGACCGCTTCAAAAAACTCCCCGCAGCCGGTTTCAGTGTGATCGGCGGAATAACTGCACACCCTATCACCACACTGCATACTCTACAATCACGCAGCCTTTCCTGCTGTTACACAAATGCTGCTGGTTTCCTGAACAAACTCCCGGAACTCCGTTAGCGCCATTCCCTGTGCTCATGGGACCTAATAGCCGTTACTGAGACGTGGTTATTAAGCGCAGTTCATGATGCGGAACTCACACTTCCAAACATGTCATTACTTCGCTGCGACCGTACAACAAGAG
The DNA here is from genome assembly GCA_013407085.1 of Atriophallophorus winterbourni. NCBI lineage: Eukaryota > Metazoa > Platyhelminthes > Trematoda > Plagiorchiida > Microphallidae > Atriophallophorus > Atriophallophorus winterbourni. The sequence goes on from JACCGJ010016042.1 coordinate 46,958, forward strand.
GAGGTGTAGTGCTGTTCTATCATCACAAATCGCTTCGCTGCGAACAGTTATCTGACCCTGCGTTGGTTGACTCTGATGTTCTTTGGTGCCAAATCCCACTCAAGCAAGACAGTCTTCTCCTGATTGCAGTTGTTTATAGATCTCCCAGTAATACCCCACTGTTCGATTCCTCCCTTTTGTCATCACTTCAACATGCTTTAAATAAACGATTCTCCCACATACTGATAATGGGCGACTTTAACTGTCCCAGCCTTTATGGCGAACATGCCTCCCACCCATTCGCCACCGCGTTGTCCGAAATATTGGCAACCTATCCATTATACAATCATGTTCACGAAGCTACTCGGTTTCGGGGCACAAATACACCATCTCTTCTGGACCTCATCATCACCAACGAAGAGTTAATGATTGAACAACTTTCGTCTAACCCTCCCTTGGGCAACAGCGATCATGTTGTCTTGACATTCACCTCTGTCTCTTTCATGGATTACTTCAACGAACCCTGTCCTAAGAGCCGCTGGATTACTGATCCAGGCTTGTTCCACCAACTCGTCGTAGCCAATTCATGGAATTTCTTAATGATTGACTAGATCGATTTGGCATGGACCACGTTCTTAACTCAGTGGCACGCGCTGCTACGTCTTGCGAGCCATGAAAAGCCCATCCGTCGGAAGAACCCCAGGTCATTCCTTCGCAGCCGAACACGCAAAGCCATAGCACAGCGAAACGCGGCGTGGCGGTGATACCAGACAGGACGAAATAGAACTGAATGGGATATTTATAAGTCATTGCGCAATCGTTGCACATCTCTTAGCCGCCAGGACAAATGCCAGTATGAAATGCACATCTGTAACAAGTTCTTGGATAACCCCAAAAGCTTGTTCCAATTTGTGAATCAGAAACGGGTAGTTAAAGTCGGAATTTCATCCCTAGTCAGCGCAAACGGTCTCACTTTAACAGCCTCGAAAGCTGCAAACCTGTTGTCTGAACACTAGGCCCCAATTTTCAACCCTACTTATTCTACAAACTCCTCCCATTTTTCTTCTCCCTCACATGACGTACAGGAAATGCCGGAAATGATGTTTACCTCTGATGCGGTCCACAAGAAGATTTCATGTCTACGGCAATACTCTTCACCAGGACTCGACGGCATCCACCCTAGGATCCTGAAAGTGGCCGCATTGCACATATCTACTCTACTTGCCACGTATTTCCAACGTTGTATGGACTCCTCCACTGTCCCCCAAGCTTGGAAAGAAGGTGTTATCACGCCTATCTTCAAAGGCGGTATCCTGTCGGAACCCGCAAATTATCGTCCCATTAAGCTGTTGTCAGTCATTTCTAAAGTCATGGAGAGCATAATCTCTGACCACCTTGTTTCACATCTGGAAACAAATCGACTTTTAATCACACAACAACACGGCTTTCGCGCCAACCGTTCATGCACTTCCAACTTGCTTCTCGCACGGGATGCCTGGACGAAATCTGTGGACGAAGGCATTGGTGTCGATGCAGTATTTCTGGATTTCTCCAAGGCATTCGACCGCGTCGACCACGACATTCTTTTACTTAAACTCGCTGCCTGCGGCGTTGGGTCATCCTTATTGTCCTGGATGAAGTACCTTCTTCGCGACCGCTCCCTCTGTGTTCGTGTGCGTGACTGCTATTCTGCCCGCTTCCCAATCAAGTGCGGTCTGCCACAAGGCTCTGTTCTTGGTCCCCGACTCTTCATCATTTCCATCAATGATATTGGCCAAAACATTGAATCGCCGTTCCTCCTATTTGCGGACGATGTCAAAATCTGGCGCTCACTCGAATCGCCTAGGAATTCACACGTCCTACAAGATGACTTGGATCGTTTACACAGCTGGTCTTTGAGGAATCATCTCCCATTTAACACCTCCAAGTGTAGCGTTCTCCCCATCCGACACTCAGATGCGGTCGCTAACAGTTTGGGCTCAACATTACTTCAGAGTGTTCGACAAGAAAAGGATCTCGGCATCATCATCCAGCAAGATCTTGGTTGCACCACACAATGCGAACGAGCCGCAGCGGTAGCCAATCGCAACACTGGCTTACTTCGCCGCGCTCTAGGCAGCTTTGACCGGTTTCTCTTCCCGACACTGCTGAATGTCTACATCCGTCCACACTTGGAATACGCAGTACAGGCTTGGCATCCTTGGCTATGCAAAGACGTGTCCCTTCTCGAAAAAGCCCAGAGACGTGCGACAAAGCTTGTCCGTGGTATGCATAACATGTCTTACGAGGAAAGGTTACGCAGTTTAGATATATTCTCCGTTACCTACCGTCTTCACCGCGGTGACATGTTATTTACCCACCGGATCTTGACTGACCCCTCCCATCCATGCAACTCCCTATTCGTTCCCTCTCCAAGCACTAACCTCCGAGGACATGAGCTCAAACTGTTACATCAACAGAGCAGGCTTGAATGTCGACACAGCTTTTTCTCTGTGAGAGTATGCAGTCAGTGGAACACTCTTCCAGGCACGCTTTTTGAGGTCGCTTCTCTCGGTTCATTCAAAGGTCTCCTCGATTCTCACCTCCATGAAATCTCCCACTCCCAAGACACAAGTACCCCGTAAACACTATTTCAATTTTTTTACAAACCCTATTGCATTTTCCCCTCCAAAACTCACTAGCTCGTGGCAACGGTAAGTTCTCTTTCTGTGCCATTTGCATTTTCCTCACAACCCCGCTAACTCTTTGTCAGTTTCATTGCTCTTCCAGATCCCAGTTTCAAAAGTCCGTATACACGCAGTTTCAACTGACCCTGTTCCGGAGGATGTGGTGGGTAGCTGTGTCCCGGGTTGACGCCCTACCTGTCCAAATGCCACAAAAATCCATTGATGGTGCAGGCTAAACGCGAATGAGGCCCGCTATAAGGCCTTGTAAACTCAAACATTTCTATCTTTGCTTTTTCGATCCACCGCTCTATCTATCCTGCAGTTTGTACAAGCCCTCAGCTTTTTTATACCGTAATACACTATTGAACTATTGAACTATTGAGATAGCCAGGATTTATTTAATATTTCAAGGTCGCGCGTGGAGTGAATTTCTGAGGTTCCAAGTATCTTTCAATACAAGTCTTGTGGCTGAATATCGAATCATATTCCTTCTCTGATTTAATTGAAATTTTTATTAGAAACCATATACGTGTCTGGGGATATACTGAGAAGTATTCTCCGTGAAACCTGGTAAATTGTTTTCGCAATCTGCTGCTCCATTAACGATTTACTGCAGGCTACGTTACAATGACTCCTTCGCCGTGCCTCAAGTGCGCCAAGAAAGTTATTTCCTCGTCCAAAGCCATGCAATGTTCAATATGCAGCTGCTGGATTCACACCTGATGCTGTAGAATGAAGGACACCACTTATCAGGCGTTGAGGACCTACCATGAGCCGTACCTTCATCTTATCTGTGAAGCGTGCATCCCTCGTCTGGAAGCCTTGCAGTCCTCTCATTTACCAAATAAGGAAGATCTACCTGTAAGTGGCTCCATGCTGGTTAATGATGTACAAGGCCCAAGTGTTCCGGCTGATAGCAAAACGCCTCCACTCGATAGCACACCGCAAAAGAGCAAAGATGTGTCATCCGGACGCCGATCGAAAACTAGAAGAAATAAGATTGTTGCACTGCCATCGAACGTGCAAGTGGAATCTGCCTCTTCAGATATTGCGGAACATGTGGTCACGTCTATTGAATTAGACCCAAATGCTAGCGCCACATATGCCTCTGTAGCCGCCATAAATACAGATGCCGATACTGCAACCTGGTCCAATATTTCGAACAGAGTCGACAAATTGGAATGCCGATTACCACAACAGTTTTCTAGGAATGTGGTGAAGGAGAGTAAGATCTCACTTCCGAGCAGTAAAGCTGACAGTTCACCAGACGCACGCAAATGCTGCCTCATTATTGTGAATGCACCGGAACCAGATGGAAAAACATCTGCTGCCAGAATTGAACAGGATAGCCAGTTTCTTCAATCAGTTTTCGGGAAAACGGTTGACCAAGGGGAGGCTGGTATCACAATTGTATCAGCGTTCCGACTTGGACGCAGAAATCTAGAGTGTGAAAAGCCCAGGGTTCTGAAAACAGTACTGGCTTCCGACGATGAGGGCCCAAAAGATCCTAAAGCGCGTTCATCGACTGAAAGGTCTACCGTATAAAATATTACGAGATTTGTCGCCTGACGATAGAATCAAGATAAAAACTGCTACGATGGAGCTTAAAAAAAGATTATCGGAGGGTGGGAAGGACCTTCGTATTGTGGATTTTCGCGTAGTAAAGAGGCCATTCAAAGTTCGCTGGAGGCCCATACTGATCGAGCATCCAACTGCTGTCCATTAAAGTATTTCGAAGTGCTCTGTTTCAACGCGCGGAGTTTGAGGAACAAATTTGACGAAGTAAGCCATCATGCTTTGGGACTACAGCCAGATATCGTTGGAATAACGGAAACCTGGCTGACACTCGACATTACTGATGCAGAGCTATTTATTCCGAATTATCGTCTACTCAGAAGTGATCGAATTAAATCTCGACATGGTGGTGGGGTGGCGATATACGTCAAAGAACATTTAGCCGTGGAGGTTGTTGATAGTTTTCGAGATGATGGTGGTTTTGCTGAAAGCATTTGGTGTCAGATCAAGTCCAGTAATGGATCAGCAATGATCGGTGTCATCTACCGTTCACACTGCGCCCGTATCATGGCATTATTTGACTAGCTTCGCCGCCATGGGACGAGGAACGATTGTATGATACTCGGTGACCTGAATGCTCCGGACATCAATTGGTTGGACCTCGTTACAAATGGGGATGAGTACCAACGGGAGTTTCTAAATCCGATTCTGGATTTGAACCTCGTGTAGCACGTTCTCGTTCCTACTCGCTATTGACATGGCCAGACTACGTCTACTCTTGATCTGGTCTTGTCACCCAGAGAGTCAGATGTGTTTGACTTATCCGTAGAACAGCCCATTGATACAAGCGACCATTGAGCTATTCAGTTCAAATGGACTCGGGGTAAACCGGCCCAGCCGTCGCGGCTTCCACGGAGAAACTTCTGGAACATGGACTTGAAATTGTTGGTTGAACAAGCAGCCTCAATTGACTGGACGTTACCCGTTGATTCCACTATTGATGACTGTTGGAAATGGTTCCTGAATAATATCCGTTGCTTAGAGGATGTTGCTCCATTAACCAGAAATCGTCCCGGCTCCCGTGGCCCTCCTTCGTTTGATAGAGAACTTCGTACCTGCCTGCGGCAAAGAAAGCGTCTTTGGATTAAATTCAGAACAAGCCGATCGGACGCCCATTACGAAGAATATCGGGCTGTACGGAATCTTTGCTCAAAATTGAAGAAGGATAAAAGAAGTCGATTCGAGCTTCAATTAGCAAATTCTTCCAAATATAATCATAAACGATCATTTGCGTACATTCGGCGACGGGTCAAATCATCGAACCCCGTACCTTCTCTCAAACATTTGGAACGGGAGGTTATACAGACTGACACTGGGAAAGCTGAGGTGTTTGCATCGCAATACTAATCAGTTTACGCAATAGAGCCTACCATATCCTGAAAACAAATATCGCCGACGGAAGTAACGGCCAATTTTGAGATCACGGCTGACATGGTGCGAATCCTCATCTAACATCTAAAAGTACAGACATCTCCAGGTCCTGATGGTATTCACCCTGCCATAACAAAACCTTTATCAAGGATCATCAGTTTACCTTTAGCCGCTTTATTCCAAATTTCAATCAATTCGGGACGTCTACCAGAGGATTGGAAAATGGGTATAGTAAAGCCGATGTTCAAAGGTGGGAGTTTATCAGACCCTGTAAATTACCGTCCTGTTACACTTACGTCTGTCGTAGGCAAATTTCTGGAACGGATTGTGAAGGATAAGATAAAATAGTATTTGCGCGAGACCCAACAATGCTCGAATGCCCATTGCGGCTCCACGGAAGGCCGCTCATTTATCTCCAATCTACTGACCGCCCGAGAACATTGGTGCAGAAGCCTTGACGCTGGTGTGCTAGTTGATGTAGTCTTCATTGACTTCAGTAAAGCATTCGACCGTGTTTCACATCAGAGGCTTATTTGAAAACTAAGAATGTCTGGTATAGAGGCTTCTTTGCTTGCTTGGATTGAGGATTTTCCTATCGGAAGGCGAAGCCTCGTTGAAGTCAATGGGACCAGATCTGCATCCTTTATCCCAACTTCTGGTGTACCACAAGGATCCGTTCTGGGGCCAACCTTGTTAAAACTCTATGTGAGTGACCTTCCCGGTATTCTGAACAGTGGTTGTCTCTTATTTGCAGATGATCCGAAGGTGTGGGCTTCTGTCTCGACTGCCGCTGACGCTTCCCACTTTCAAGATGATTTGAATGCACTTTGGAGTTGGACTGACAGATGGATGCTCCCGATTAATGAAAAGAAGTGTGCTATCATGCACATCGGGAGCAACAACATGCGACATGCATATCATTTGGAGGGCCATGGTCTCAGGATAGTTGATGTAGAGCGAGATTTGGGGGTGATGGTAACTTAATCCCTCAAAACTGCGGAGGATACCGCTAGAAAGGTCGGTTCTGCCAGCCGCATGTGGTGAGCATTGAGAGATCCTCCTTAGAGATAAATCCTAAAGTTTCTCAAGCTCTGTATAGCTCTCACGTCAGACCAATATTATAATTCGGGCTCCCGGTGAAATATCCGTTAACCAAAGGGGAGAAGGATCGTCTGGAGGAAGAAAAAGGAGGGCTACCAAGTGTGTGAGGGGTATGTTTCGTATTCCCTATGACGACCGATTGCGGGAACTCAAACTTTTCCCACTGGAATATCTAAGAATGCGATATGATTTGCTGGTCACGCGGAGAATCCTGCTTGGATATCACGGAACGGAACTTCAACAATTCTTTCTCGGTATCCACGGACTCCAGAACTAGAGGTCATTCGCTGAAGTTGCAGAAGCGCCGAATGGAACACCTGAAGCTATCGTTTACTCTGTCGACCAGAGTGGTCGATATTTGGAATGCACTTTCTGCTGATGCAATTGGGGCAGTCACCGAAGAGCAGTTTGAACGCATATTGGACGGTGAACTTCCCGCTATCCTGCGCGATTCGCCTACTCTTTCAGCTCAGTAACTCCTCGTGAGGAATCAACGCTGAGGTAGCAGAGACCCGGGAGGTGAAGCGGCTTTCACGGACTGTAGTCCTCCTGCCGTCTATTCAGAAGAAGATGAAGAAGAAGATTTAGGACAGTGCTATTACATGCGGTCTTGACTCATGCGCTAGGATGGAGAGTTCAGACCACTTATTTCGGATACTGCATGAATTTCCGTATATCACTGTGGCGACGGTGTCTCGCGATATATTCTTAATTAGTCCTGCTTGATCCTCGGGCGTATTACCCGAGGTGTCGGCACGTTTTTCGGTGTGCTGCTTAAGAGAGTTGGATCGCCTTGAAGGTTGCTAATCACGAGCTGTGGAATTTCAGGGTCAATACGATGATTAACGTATACATCCTCAGACCCGTCCATGATTTCTATATTTGACAAAGAGCTATCCTTTTCTGAAGAACAGCGCATTCTGTTATAATTTACATCATAACGTGAATTCTTTGACATTACGGATTCCCTCTTGTTGTCGTTCACAACAACATGTTTCCCGTTGTTTTTTTCATCAAAGACAATGTAAATTGCAAAGAACAGGTCACGCTGGGATTGCAAGAGAAATTCAACTAAAATTGGTCTCGGAGTGGCTTGACTCACTTTTGTCACTCTTCTATACGCCAACACGATAAACACGCCTTAGTGGCGTATCTGGGCGCATACCAACATTACGGAGCAGATTTAATATACAACTCCGGTCGAGTGACTTAAGCGTTTTGGCTTCGCGTATATAGGGTTCATTCTGATTAAGCACCAGCATACTACGAGATTTATCCCGTATTCCCTGACGAGCCGATTTAAGCTGCTACAGATACTTTGATATCTTATCGAGGCTCGAAACGACAGAAGCAATTGAATCTGACTGAGTCAAATTTTCTAGTGGCTACCGCTTCACGACCTGTCTGTGCCTTGTTCCTACTTTTACGTGGCTTCGAAGGCTTAGACGACGAGGTCTGTGAAGTGACAGCTAGCTTAGCCGCTTGATCCGGTGCCTTAACCTTTCTAATCCTTTCGCGTGACTTTGCAATCTTGGGATATTTACTCACCGTAATTTTATTTGAGTTCATTGTTTGTACCGCGGGGCTATCAGTGATATTCTCACGTACAACCTCAGCAAATGATGTATTCGTACTAACCTTAGAAGCTTTGTTGTATTGCGGAGAACGAGCATTTTTAGACTTTTCTGAAAATGCTTCTTTATCCCTGAACACTTCGGATGTGCCCATCTCTTGCGAGCATTACACTCGATACCATTTGATAATTTTCTACAACAAGAATTTTTAGACACTTGTTGGCAATCACGTTTAAATTCACGTTCAGTTTGAAGTTGTGTAGAGCTGAAGGTATTGTTATCACAGGGAATAATCGACTCAGCCGAAGCGTGTGCCCAGTTTTATTCGGAGGTGCTTGCATTGTTCTATAAGTTAATACGGTATAAGAATATGAGAGATTGTACAAAACGCACTGGTTATTGAGCGGCGAGTGGGAAGAGCAAAGGAAGAAGCGTTTGAGGTTCCACGGCCATATAGCTGGCAAAAATCGCGTTTAGGCTTGTAGCGACCAAACCGTCACTGGGGAATAGTTTCTTTCACGGAAACTAGCTGCCTGCTACGAGCCACGAGAATCTTCTACCGGGAGTGACGAGCGTTTACGAATCGATCCCAAATCAGAACAATACGTCAAATAACGCTGTACTATATTGACAAAGGCGATTAAAAAGCAAAATATAACAAACCTCAACGGTAATCGAATACAGGTTTTCAATGCAAACCCAAAGCGTCCAATAAACGGAAGTCCAACAACTCAGTTGAGAGCACAAAAAAATTACCGTTTTGCAATAACGGTAAACACGGGTAACGGACAAATCAAAATGTGCGGAAACCGAAGTGCAGTTAAACAAAGGGAAAATGTTCGGGAAAGAAAACGCTCACAGATTTAACATTTAGTTTAAATGTTATTTTCAATATGAAGAACAAACAAAAAATATCACTGGAAAATTATGACACAAAAAACTTGATAAGAAACACGGGTGTAGGGTGGGAACAAATGTCTTCAGTTCGTTTGATCTTGCTGGACCGAAAGAGGAATTTTCTAGACATCGACGCGGATTCATACACCGCCCACCAAAATTCCTCAAAATCTGAAAAGCAAGTAGAGACACAAACAATGAACTGCGGGGCTCTCCTCTACCTGGCTACCTGGCCCGTGTACCTGCGCAACCCATGACAGCGGCTCGACGATCAAATGTTTGGTGGTATCTCTGGAGTTGGCAGACCCGAAGACCCGCCTCCCACCTAAAACATTTGCCTTCAGTGTAATCAACGTTCGTCTTCGCATGCAACCGGCAGACTGAATGCTTGGTGGTATTTCTGGGGTCAGCAGATCCGAAAACCCGCCTCCCACCTTAAGCACCAGCCCCCGGGCCCGACACCCCAGGTACACCCTATTCCCCACCCTACCGCTACACTACTCGGCACCCTCTAGCAAACATAGCTTCCTAACGTCACGCTCCAGGATTCCTGCAGATGAGCGCACGGTTACTCTTCGAACTAATCCATCTCCACTATCGTTACATTCGAGCACCAACCCTAGCGGCCACTTTTCCTTTGGGACTTGGTCACTCACTAGCAGTACGACATCGCCTTTCTTCAAGTTTCTCTCTGGCTTCAACCATTTTTGCCTTCTTTGCAAGGTTGGGAGATACTCCTTGATCCATCGATTCCAAAAGATCCCAGTGAGATAATTCACTTGCTTCCACTGACGCGTATACCGATCACGTAAACTAGCATCAGAAGGGATCCCCATGTTGCTTCCCATCAACAGAAGATGGTTTGGAGTCAGAGGTCCATCGTCGCGGCTATCCAATGACGGTGGCACCAAGGGTCGATCATTCAATATACGTTCTGCTTCGCACATAAAAGTATGCAAACTTTCGTCCGTCAACGTCTGCGCATTTACTATGGCGTTTAAAATATTTCTGATTGAACGCACCATACGTTCCCAAACGCCGCCTCTATGACTAGAACTAGGGGGGTTAAAGTGCCATTGGATATGATGAACAGCTAGACGATTAGCGATCACGTGGTTATCGAGCCTTTGAATGTGCTCTTTCAGCTCTCGAACGGCCCCTACAAAATTCGTGCCATTGTCGCTGTAAATTTCAACGGGTTTCCCTCGCCTGCTAACGAAACGCATCAGTGCCATGATGAACGAATCGGTAGTGAGCGAGTGTGCAACTTCAATATGAACTGCTCGAACACGTAGACAAGTGAAGACACAGCCATACCTTTTCTCAATCGAACGACCACGTTTGACTGGGAAAGGTCCAAAATAATCCAAACCAACCGATTCAAAACAACGCAGTCCCTGCTGAATTCGAGCCAATGGAAGTGGAGACATCATCTGCTTACATTCGACTGCCAGTCTTTTACGACACCGGGTGCACTTCCCTATCACCCTTTTCACTGTGCGACCCCCTTGAAGTATCCAAAATTGTCTGCGTATTAAACTCTGCACATGAACCATGCCACAATGACCTTCAATTTCATGAAAATACCGGATGATGAGTTCGGTGACAGTATGCCGCGAGGGTAAGATAATTGGAGTACGAAAAGCCGCAGGATAGCTGGAATAATTTAAGCGTCCACCAACACATAAGACTCCATCCAGGACTATCGGGTTCAGCTTGGCGAATCTGCGATGCCTCAGGCACTTCTTGTTCTGTTTCGTTTCATAGTTTGCAAGCTCATCAGCAAACACTTCCTGCTGCACGAACATGATTACTTTTCTTTCTGCATTTCGCAGTTCAGATACGGTGATTGCAGACAGTGATCTCAACGAATTCCGCTCCGGTGGCTTCAGTTTGAGGTAATCAACAAACCTTGTCAGCCATGCAATACTCCTGAGCAACTTCGACCAACTAGAGTGATAGTTGACGACAGCATTCAAACCATATTCTAGTGAGCTATTTGCCGATGTTATATTAACCCTTTTGTATTCTAGTTCCGGAGAATGAACTGTGTTTGTATCCAGGTTCAGAAATTTTCGCTCTGGCCATACAACAGGGCCTGTCAACCATCGCTCCAACTCAACTTTCGAACGTATGCCCCTTGAAGCCAGGTCTGCAGGATTTTCACCTGAATTCACATGACTCCACTGTGATGAATCGGTATACGTGTGTATAATCGCTAGACGGTTGGCGACGAACGTAGAGAATCTAGAAGTAGTGTCGCATATATAGTGCAGGACTATCATCGAATCAGTCCAAAAACAGATTTTAGAGAAAAGTTCCGCCATTCCTTCCTTTAACAACTCACTGACACGTACAGCCAATACTGCAGCATTGAGCTCGAGGCGGGGAACAGTGACAGTTTTCAAGGGAGCTACTCTGGATTTTCCAAAAAGAATACAGCTTTGACATTCGTTTGCACTTGAAATGTGTTTAGCGTATGCTACAGCACCGTACCCTGTCTCTGAGGCATCGGCGAATATATGCAGCTCGAAGTTACATTGAGAGTTGTTATCGGCACATCTGATACATCTTGACACAGATACGGTTTCAATGACGTTGACTAACCGCAACCAATCGTTCCAACAGACTTCATCAGCCTCACAAATAGGTTGATCCCATCCAAGACCCGATCTGCAGAGTCTTTGAAGTAGCATCTTAGGGGGAAGGCAAAGTGGAGACAACAGCCCCAACGGGTCGTAAAAGGATGACACAGCCGATAGTATACCACGACGAGTCATTGGCCTCTCGGGTAGGTTGAATCGAAATTCAAAGACGTCGCTATCCGCATTCCATTGCAAACCCAATGCTCCATGCACATGATCGTATGAATTACTCATATTGACCGTAAATGTGGCACAATCTGAACTCGGCAGGTCTTTTAACAAACGTTTATCGTTTGACACCCACTTCCTTAAACGGAAGCCGCCTCGAGAAAGCATATGTCGACATTGGTCAACGAATTTCTTGGCGACAATAGAGCAGTCAAATGATACCAAACAATCATCAACATAAAAATTTTCCATAACAGCACGTTGGGTAAATTCATCATAATCACCAGCGAAATCCATTGCGGTCTTTCGAAGAGCATAATTGGCGCAGAATGGGGAAGACGTAGCTCCGAATGGATGAGCTGTCATCTCAAATTCGACCGGATCTTTTTCGACATCCGCATCATCCCACCACAGAAATCGTAATGCCGATAGATCTTTGTCAGGTACCTTAACTTGCATGAACATTTCTTCAATGTCTGCAGCTAGAGCTACCTGACCTATCCTGAAGCGCAAAAGCACGGTAACCAGATTCGCTGTTGTATCAGGGCCCTGGCACAGCATATCGTTCAGTGAAAACCCATGAAATTTGGCAGCACAATCCAGTACTACCCGAAGTTTTTCTGGTTTTTTGGGGTTCAACACAGCGTGATGAGGTAGATACCACAAGGGCCGATTACTCTCGGCAACATACGGTCCAACCTTCCTTGCATACCCTTTGGTCACGTTGGCATTCATCACTTCTGTGTATTTTAGACAAAATTGAGGATCTTTTAGGAAACGCCTTCTCAAACTTTCTATCCTTTTGAACGCGACTGACCGATTACTGGCAAGTTTGGGGACACTATCCTTCCAGGGAAGAGGTACTACGTAATGCCCATCGACTAGCCTTGATTCTTCCTCCACTAGCTGAAGTACCTTTTTATCTTCGACGGAAGGGGAGTTCCTAATGCAACTCGAATCTTCAAATTCCGAGTCGTACATTCTTCTCAACAGCGATTCTATTTCACAAACTCCGCCAGAGAGCAGATTGACCAGGGCTGTTTTATGCGCTCTATAGTTCGTAGGTCCCAACAACACCCAACCGAGTAGGGTTTTCACAGCGTATGGCTGTTTCCGAGCCCCCAATCGCTGTTCGATTGCCCAATGTGCTTCCGGGATGTCACATCCAATCAAGATAACTATGCGTTTACGGTCAGTTTCCTCAAATACCACATCCTTGAGATGGGACCATCGACCTGCTAATTTTGAACGAGGCCGCATGTTTGCAAAGGGCATGATTTCATCAACGACCAAAGCCTTGTTGATGTCAATTATCTCCAGTCCATTAAGCGATTCTAACTTGAACTCACTAGCAATGTCGCGAGCGGACATTGTACCGTTCATCGTCTTAATGCGAGTTTCTGAAGCTTGCATCTCAAGTCCAAGTTTTTCAGCGACTTCACGGCAAACGACTGTCGTATCAGAACCAGAATCAAGAAATGCGTATGCTTCCAAAGAACCTCCAGGTCCTACCAAGCGAACAGGTAATACTCCCATAGAGACAACTTGCCCACAGTTCGTCATGCTCACTGTTTTGCTTTCAACGTGAGACTGGACCTTAGGTTCCCAATGCAGCAATGTGTGGTGAGAAGCCTTACAGCCAACGACTTGACATGAATTTGTGACACGACAAAATTTTCTGTCATGACCAGCCTTCAGGCATTTGAAACACAGGCGAAACTGCTTCACCTTTTTCCAACGTGTTTCGCAGTCGGCAGTAATGAAGTCTTGGCAAGATGCCACTCCATGAGTACCCCCACAGGTTGGGCATCCTGGATTTTCAATCTTCTTTGTGTCGTCTGCACGCCACTGAGCAAAGGTTTGCTTTCTATTCACGACTGGTTTATTACCAGTTTCACTCGTGTAAGCGTTCTTACCCTTGCGATTTTGCTCCACTAATTGACCGAACCGGCTGTTAGCAATCTTTGCCCGTAGACTGATGAAGCCCATCAAATCCGCGAAATTTGGCTCTCGGTCTTCGCAGGTACGCTGCTCGACGTTCTCAGCCCACTGCTGCTGTAGATACAGAGGAAGTGTGCGGACTAAGCGTTCAAGCACCATCAATGAATTGAGGTCCGCAGTGTAGTTCATTTGCTCTAGAGCAATTTGGCAATTACTCATCTTTATCACTAGGTGTGACAATCGTTGCGGACTGTACGGTGCTGCTTCAAACTCACTGAACAGTCCATCCAGCATGGATCTTGCTATTTTATGCGGTTGCCCGAAGAGGTCCTTCAGGATTGCTCTCGCCCGCTTATAAGCACGTTCAGGTGGCAGCATGACACACTCTTCTATAGCTTCCTTTGCTATACCTCGGCAATAATGTAGCAGATACAGAAACCTCTGTCCGTCATCACGAGTTCTAGACTCCACATAAGTCTCGAACTGACGAAAAAACTTCCAGTAGGTGCTAGCTGAACCGTCAAAAGACATTAATTCTATCTTTGGAAGATCAGATCGTGGTAAACTACCGGGGTTTTTATTACGAACAGAAGCTTCTACCTCCGAACGAGGGTAGTCAGCTACTTCTTCCTTTTGATGCCCACAATGCGCAAGATAACTTGCAACCTTTTGATCGGTATCAATATCTTGCAAGTGTGAATCCGCATCGTCAGATGCAGAAGAAGCAATTTCGGCCATTTTAACCTCCTGTTCCGCCTCAAGCACTTCCAGTTTGTGCTTCATAGCGATGGTTTCGTGCGACAGTTTTAGGAGTTCAAGGCGCCTTCTAGCCTTACGAACAAGGATTTTTGAATCTACCGTTGAACCCCTTAAGCTACCACGAGAGCCCACAACAGAACAATGAATGCGCTCACCTGCGGTGTCTTCCGTTTCATTATCGACCAACTGTTGGGAAGATTTGATCTTTGCGACAAAACTTCGGGTGACAGGCATATTGACGTCAGCGAATTCGACGTTGAGTACTGTAGCGACCAAACCGTCACTGGGGAATAGTTTCTTTCACGGAAACTAGCTGCCTGCTACGAGCCACGAGAATCTTCTACCGGGAGTGACGAGCGTTTACGAATCGATCCCAAATCAGAACAATACGTCAAATAACGCTGTACTATATTGACAAAGGCGATTAAAAAGCAAAATATAACAAACCTCAACGGTAATCGAATACAGGTTTTCAATGCAAACCCAAAGCGTCCAATAAACGGAAGTCCAACAACTCAGTTGAGAGCACAAAAAATTACCGTTTTGCAATAACGGTAAACACGGGTAACGGACAAATCAAAATGTGCGGAAACCGAAGTGCAGTTAAACAAAGGGAAAATGTTCGGGAAAGAAAACGCTCACAGATTTAACATTTAGTTTAAATGTTATTTTCAATATGAAGAACAAACAAAAAATATCACTGGAAAATTATGACACAAAAAACTTGATAAGAAACACGGGTGTAGGGTGGGAATAAATGTCTTCAGTTCGTTTGATCTTGCTGGACCGAAAGAGGAATTTTCTAGACATCGACGCGGATTCATACAAGGCTGCACCATCAATGGATTTTTGTGGCATTTGGACATGTAGGGCGTTATGGTGTTTTCTTTATTGTATATTTTATAACAATAACACTGCATATTTCATTATTGTTTTGTTTTAATGATACATGTAAATATGTACACAATTTGAATATACGATTCAGGCGGCGCTCGTGTTCTGCTTTGGGACAAGTATATCGCGTGTGACTGCCTGGGATTGGTATGCTGTTATTCGTTGCGAACTGTGTTCCGGTTTATTGCGTTCAATAATCAGAGACATACTTTGTTAGTGGTGAAATCTCCGTTGGATCAACCGCTACAAATTGGTGAGCCCCGAACATTTTTCTTTTTGAAATTTTCGTTCGTACCATATACTCCCAGTTATTTTGATTTTGCTGTCATATCTATTTTTCATTTACTAAATGGATTCTAAATCAGCATTTTTCAATACCCCATCTGAGGACATTTCTACCGACACTATGTCGCACTTAGTCTTCCCTCTTTTGGTATGAACGGCCCTCGCCTCTGGTTCGCACAGATCGAAGCACTTTTCGAGTCTTACCGCGTAAACACTCAACGATCCCAATATAATCGTGTAGTTGGTATGTTGCCATCGTCAGTCGCAAAAGAGGTTGCAGATTTAATTTACAACCGCCCAGCCGATAATCTGTACGATGCGCTCAAACACGCCATTATCTCACGTACTTCATCTACTGACGAGCAAAACCTACGGAAACTTTTGTCCGGTTTAGAAATGAGTGATCACACTCCCTCACACACCTGCGACACATGCTTCACTTAACAGAAGACAAACCTGTCGATGAATAGATCATTCGTGAATTTTGAAAGTCAACGTGAACGTTTGCTCCTTACGATATTTTGATATTGTTGTGGATATCGGATCTATTTCAAGATTATTACAAGATCTTTCATTCTATTTTTAACGGATTTGAACATGGTTACGACTCGTAAATCTGCCAAAGGAGATCATGCAGCACCGACTGCAAGGAAGCCTCAAGAGAATAGGGGCTCCGCTGCTCACTCTGGGGATTCTTGTCTGGTTTGTTCGAAACAGGTTGCCAATAACGCTAAAGCTGTTCAATGTGAAATGTGTCTAATGTGGATACATATTCGATGTGGTTCAATGAAGCCGGAGATGTATCGTTGGCTTCAGAAGAATTCATGCGATATCATTCGCACGATATGTAAGATATGCCTTCCACCGACTGGTTTCAAGCTCGCAAGTACTCAGCTTCCAGTTGACACAGCTTCTGCTAAGTCCTCTGAAGGTATTGATGGGAGTATTGTAAATAGTGGCTCACCCTTGAAGAAGGATAACCGCCACACATCTTGTGTACAACAAGTCTGCGTGCAATCTGAAGATGAACGCACCTTCGTGGAAGTGGTTTCCTCGTCTTTACTCGGTTCCAAAGACGGAATTATTTTTGCCAGTGAAACGAACGTTCTTGAGGCCAAAGAGGTCCAGGAACCATCTAAGCTAGATAAATCTATAAAGAAGAAACACCAGAGCTTTACGACTGTTGAGAATAGACAATCCTGCGCCATTCTTTACAATGCACCGGAGCAAACAGGTGCTTTGGCGATAGACAGGGTTAAACAGGAACGCGAGTTCTTAAATTCTGCTCTTGCCCCTCTTTTCGACTAAGGTGAAAAGGGTGTAACGGTACGCACAGCGTTTCGTCTAGGCCGCAGGCCAGTGCCAGGAGATCGCCCAAGACCGTTGAAGATTGTGTTAGACTCTGTTGAGCAAGTGACCTTACTGATAAAGATGGGTTACAGGTTAAAGGGTAGTGAACTCCGACTCCTGCGTGATCTTTCTCCGGAAGATCGTGTGAAAATGCGAAAAGCTACTCAGGAAATTAGCGAGCGCAGAGCCGCAAGTGAAACTAACTTGCGCATTGTGGATTTTCGGGTTGTGAGGATAAGGCCAAAAGTTCGTTGGCAACCTCTGACGATATGCATTCGGAGGGATCTGGTCTTTAAAAGTGATATATTTTAATGCGAGGAGCTTGAGAAACAAACTGGATGAACTCTTTGATCGGATTAGACGGGGCCCTCCAGCGATCATTGCGGTGACGGAAACCTGGCTCTCACCTGAGCAGAATGATCCTGAGCTGGCCATACTTGGATATAGACTCTTTCGCTCGGATCGAACAGAAGCTATAATCGGTGGTGGGGTTGCCTTATATTTCCAACAACATATTTCCGTCGCAGTGTTGGCTCGCTTCCAGCATGCTGCCTCTCTGGCTGAGAGTATATGGTGTCGTATAGGGACTGCAGCTTCATTTGTCACGATAAGTGTCGTTTATCGTTTTCCCAATACTAAGGCAGATACTGTGATATCACAGATATGTCAGTATGGTAGATCCTCAAACTGCTTGATTATGGGGGATTTCAATGCTCTTAGTATTGATTGGACTTCGCTAGATGAAGGTTCTGGGTCATTCAAGCGGGACTTATTGGATGCTGTGGTTGATGTGGGCCTCGGGCAGCACGTTTCCCATCTGACCAGAGTAGGCCTTACTGGGTGTGAGTCCATTTTGGACTTGGTATTCACTTTCACGCAGTCCGATATTACTCAGTTTCGGACTGAAGCTCCATTAGGCTGCAGTGACCATGCCACCTTAAGTTTTATGTGGAAACGCAACACTGGCTGGGTACCAGACCCAATTCCCAGAAGGAATTTTTGGAAGGCAGACGCGGGTAGGTTACGGGATGTTGCTTCATCTTTCGATTGGTCTTTCGATCAAGCAGCTGATGTTAAAGATTGTTGGCTGGTGATCCGTAATAACATTTTGACAGTTATTGAGGTGGCTGTTCCGTTGTCCACACGTCGTCGTAAGGCGAAAGGTCCACCTTGGTTTGATAAGGAGATAAAGAAACTTTTGCGGCAACGTCAAAAGCTCTGGTCGATATTCGTAAGTCGGAAAAACGCCACTGACTATGACAACTATCGGCAAGCTAGAAACCTTTGTACGGCATCAAAGCGCAGGAAACGTATGTTGTACGAGCAGCGATTGGTTGACGTGTCTAATTGTGCACCAAAACGGCTATTCGCATACATTCGACGCCGCACAAAGGCGTCGCCATATATTCCTAATTTGATAGATACTAATGGGGTAGACATTACTGAGGATGATTTTAAAGCTGAAGCCATGGCTAAGCAGTATGCCTCCGTGTACTGCCTGGAAGACAGTGATCCTCCTTCTGTCTCTAATAACAGTGAGGTGCTGTCTGATCTTGATGTAGATGTAGAGACTGTTAGACACCTGTTGGAACAGTAAGACACACAATCCGCGCCAGGACTAGACGGTATTTATTCGTTGGTTTTACGAGCACTATCAGAAGTGTTGTGCGTTCCGCTGGCCAGGTTGTTTACAAAATCTGTAACATTAGGGGTATTGCCACAAGAATGGAAACAGTGTATTATTAAACCTATGTTTAAAAGTGGGGACCCCAGTAATCCTGCTAATTACAGGCCGGTCACATTGGCTTCTGTGATCGGTAAAATTTTAGAGAAGCTGATCAAAAAGAAATTAGAGCACTTTCTTTTGGAGTGTGGGCGTTGGTGTCCACAACAACATGGATCCACCAAAAATCGCTAATGCGTAAGTAATCTGCTCCTGGCGCGAGAAAGTTGGTGTGCTTTGACTGATTCTGGTCAAGAGGTCGATGTCATTTTATCGACTTCAGTAAGGCGTTTGACCGCGTGCCCTACCGCCGATTGCTCGTCAAGCTGGAGGGTTTGGGTATTCAGGGTTGTCCACTAAAATGGATCGAGGCATTCATCTCAGGGCGGTCAAACCGTGTCGAGGTAAATGAAGTTTTGTCTTCAGAGATGATAGCAGGCTCCGGAGTGCCGCAGGGATCTGTCCTTGGCCCCTTGCTATTCAAAGTTTTCGTGAATGATATTCCGGACGCGGCAGCGATCGATTGTCTTTTATTCGCGGATGATCTGAAACTGTGGGCATCTGTCAGTTCCTGCGATGGCCACAAGCAACTGCAACAAGCAGTTGATGACTCAGTCAGTTGGACACATCGCTGGTCACTGCCTATCAATGAGGACAAGAGAGTGGTCATGCGCATAAACTCCGATGACACTGGTGGTGAATATTTTATTGGAGGTAAGCCTATTAGAGCGGTGACGATCGAAAAATACTTAGGGATTCTGGTTATGGATTCCTTGAAGTCGAAGGCTGACACTTGTCGGAGAATAGGCATCGCTACCAGGATGCTCTGGGCGATTCAGCGTTCCTTTGCGTCTATTACCCCGCAAATGTTCCAGACACCTTTCTCTGTGTACATTCGTCCTCTGTTGGAATATGGGCTACCTGTTGCATTTCCTGAGTCCGAAGGCGAATGCGACTCCTTGGAGAGGGTACAAATGAGGGGCACTAAGATGGTTTGTGGAATGCGCCAACTGGCGTACGAGGATAGGAGGAGCTTGCTGAAACTCTACCCCTTAGAGCTTCGAAGGGAAAGATATGACCTGCTCCTGACACGCTGTATTCTTCTCGGTCAATATGGAGACGAGTTACTCCAGTACTTCCGATTAGTAGATGAGTCGAGGACTCGTGGACATGACTTTAAGCTGCAGAAGCCCAGAAGGCTGAAGCTGAGTAATGCGAGCACGCTATCCACGCGGGTGGTGAACACTTGGAACTCTCTACCGAAAGAGCTCCTGTCTCTACCATCTGAACAGCTATTCGAAGCGCGTTGGATCAGCATTTGTTGAGACTGATGGACTTGATCCCCGGAGTGATATAGTGGTGTTCCTCTACTCTCAGGGTTTGCCTTGTCAGCAGAAGTCACCCATGTCTATTACTGTGATGAAGCTCATACGGGATTTTATCCCTTCGGCGTTCGATTCAGAAGAAGAAGAAGAAAAAAATTATGGCAGCAGAGTCTCACAGTCGACGTCCGTAAAGTGTTAGCCATTATGGATAAGAACACCCGGCTCCAGCACTTGGCACGCATTGCAGACAAAGTTTACGATATCTCGCACAGCGTTGCCTTGTTTCTCGTCAGACACACCACTGACACGCATAAAAGCATCCCTGTCCAGAATGATTTCAAAGATTCAAAATCGATGTTTAATTCCTTGTCATTGCAAGTACAGAACATCGCACAATCTCGTGGTAACTCACGACATCATCATCCTCGCAGCCCAAGAAACGATCTACTAGTCGTTCTAACGGACCGCGAAGCCAGACAGTAGACGCGGCAGCTCTGTCTGGCACCCTTCAAAGCCGACTTTTCTGCGTTAACGACCGGGCCACTAAAATGCGATTCCTCATCGACACTGGTGCTGAGATCAGCGTTATCCCACCTTCCACTGAGGAACGCAAGAGCCCTTCGTCAATGACGTTGCAGGCGGCAAACGGCACAAAAAATTTCCACTTTCGGTCAAAGATCACTTTCTGTTGAATTGGGTCTACGACGCGACTTTCGATGGATTTTCACGCTTGCTGATGTCAAAGTACCGATTCTGGGAGCAAATTTCCTCTCACATTTTGATCTTTCAGTCAATATAGCTAAACGGAAGCTTATTGATAATCTGACAAAGATTAACTATTTTGGTAATTCCTGCGATTTTCCTATTCGAACCATTCGTGTACTCACCCCTGACATCCCATCTGCGTTCAGTGACTTACTGAAAGAATTTACGGAAGTTTTCAAACCCTGTACACAAGCTGCGGTCGGTAAACATAACGTTAAACACCACATTGTGACCCGTGGTCCTCCAGTGTTTATCAAGCCCCGTCGTTTGGCTCCTAACAAGTTCGATGTAGCAGAACGTGAGTTTGAACATATGCTCGAACTGGGAATTATCCGGCCATCCAAATCGCCCTGGGCAAGCCCCCTTCACATGGTGGAGAAAAATAAATCTGATGCGTGGCGACCATGCGGTGATTACCGTTCCCTTAACAGAGTTACTGTTCCCGATCGTTACCTCATTCCCCATATTCATGACTTTGCAATTTCATTACACGGAAAGACAGTGTTTTTAACTAGATTTGGTGCGTGCTTTTTACCAGATACCTGTCGCCGACGAAGATATCCCTAAAACAGCTATTACCACAACCCTTTGGTCTTTTCGAATTTATAAAAATGCCCTTTGGTTAACGCAATGCTGCTCAAACCCTCCAGAGATTCATGGACCAAGTTTTCCAGGGATTATCTTTTGTGCATGTCTACATTGATGACGTCCTGATTGCCAGTCCTTTCTCAACAGGAACACGCAGAACATCTGCATGCTGTTTTTCAGCGACTTTCACAATTCGTCGTTGTGATTAACCCAGATAAATGCCTTTTTGCTGTCGCTTCCTTCGAAATCTTAGGACATCATGTCGATCAAAACGGAATTCGCCCTGTGCTTGATAAAATTTCGTCCATCAATGATTATCCACGTCCCACCTCGCTTCGACAGTTACGTCGATTTCTCGGGTTAGTTAATTATTACAGAAGATTTATTCCAAACTGTGCTAACATCGCTCAACCGATGACTGATTTGTTACGCGGAACGGAACGACAATTTAAAATGATTGCAGATGCTGCTGAATCGTTTCAGCGATTGAAATCTGCACTGAATGAAGCATCTACGTTATCCTACATGTCCAGGAATCCCAACGCTTCACTTTCACTTGCCACCGATGCATCACAAGCAGCAGTCGAAGCAAAGTATTGACGGTGTTACTAAACCGCTGGCAATTTTTTCTCGTCGTCTACAACCCGCTCAAACACGCTATAGTACATTTGGCCGCGAGATGTTAGCTATATATTATGCTGTTCGTCATTTTAGACATTTGCTTGAAGGTCGCGATTTCATTGTTTGGACCGACCACAAACATCTCACTTTTGCGTTGTCCGCCACAGCTGATAGATATTTACCACGTGAGATACGTCACCTTCACTATATGTCTCAAATTACGAGTGACATTCGCTATCTATCTGCTTCGTCGAACACAGTTGCGGATGCATTTTCTCGCATGCAACTCACAGCACTCAGTCGATCGAACTTCGATCTCACGCAGCTAGCAGAGGCTCAGCAACATGACAGTGACATGCAACACTACCAATCTCCGTCATCCCTCCGAGTCCAACGTATTCCCATTCCCAACTCCAGTTTGACTGTTTTGTGTGATTTTTCCAACGAACATCCCCGTCCTTCAGTACCGAAATTACTTAAAAAATCCATTTTTGAACATTTTCATTCCCTTTCTCATCTCGGCATTCGTGCTACTCGTAAGTTGATCACTGATCGATTTGTTTGGCCGAACATGCAAAATTGGACAAAAGCCTGTCTCCAGTGTCAACGCAGTAAAGTTCAACGCCATACTCTAAGTGCTCCAGGATCTTTTCCTCCACCTAGCCAACGTTTTCAGCACGTTCATCTCGACATTGTCGGTCCTCTGGCTATCTCTAATGGTTTCACCCACATTTTAACTTGTGTCGACCGTTTCAGCCGCTGGCCTCAAGCCACTCCCATTACCGGTATTACAGCTGAGACCGTAGCGAAAAACTTTCTACAATACTGGATAAGTAATCACGGTGTTCCATCTACTATTACTACTGATCGTGGATCACAGTTCCAATCTACCCTTTTTCGTGAGTTGACTATACTCATTGGCTCTAACCACATCAAAACGACAGCCTATCATCAGCCTATCTTACTGTCTCCACCTGACGATGGCAAACAGCCTGAAACCGGTAGTGGTGTGTAAGGGATGGAGATGTGAGCAACACTTTACTTTGGTTATCCATAAGCGCCTCGAGTGCTTGACCAAGAATCACTTCGTGATTCAGTGTTTGAACATCGTGGTTCTTTGTAAGAACCCTATATAACAGTGGCATACAAGTTCAACTTTAGTTACTCTACTAGTTCATCAACAACAAACAGAAAGTTCGTACTAGTATTCCTTCGCTTACCACCAAGCACGGCAACACGACTACCACAAAGGAAGCTGCAAATGCTTTGAAGGAACATTATATGCCAATATTTCAGGGATCTTCGGTGTCTCCTCATATCTCTCTTCCTCCTTTTTCATCCTCTTTTCTTATTTCAAGTGTTGATTTTACCCATTCGGCCGTCCGAAACAAAATTTTGCAACTGCGCTCCAACTCGTCCCCGGGAATTAACGGCATTACACCGAAAGCATTGCAGGAGGTTGCCAATCAGCTTTCTTAACCTCTAGCTTACCACTCCCAGCGTATATTGGATGCCTCCAAAGTCCCAGATGGCTGAAAAGACAGAATCATCACCCTACTTTTTAAAAATGGCAATCGCAGTGACCCAACGACGAGCTACGAAGTAAGCCGAGGGTTTGCGTTACACGAGCTACGAAGCTCGACTTCAAGTGCTTAATCTCTTCTCCACCAAGTACCGTCGCATTCGCGGCGATGTGATTTGGACTTACCGCATTTTGACGGAGGATGGACACCTGTGCAGCGGGATGCTGTCGTTAGTTCCACCTTCCGGGAATCGCGGACACCACCTTAAGTTATCCCATCAGTACAGCCGACTTAAATGCCGAAGCAATTTTTTCGCGCTTCGAGTCCCTCGCACCTTGAACTCCCTACCCCCACTAAAAAACGGTATCGCGGAGTATGGTTCTACTTGGGGTACCAGAAAATACCACTGAAGCATCGGGACAGGAAACAGCAGATCATGACTCCAAGCAGTGGCGTTACATTGCGTCTTTGCTTAATATTTCTAATGTTGTGATCACTGACACTTGCCGGGTGCCTTTTTCAATAAACTATAAAGGAGACGGACCGAAACCTCTCAGGATTACCTTTCTAACTAGCGACATGGCTGAATTTGTCAAGTCCTAATGGAAAATAGCAAAACGTGGTTTACCGAAAGACATTAGACTTTGTTCACTGAGACCAAGTACCATGAGTGCGACACATTCGCGGCTGAGGGCGGTAGACGGCAGCGTTCCAACCGAAACAGAAGCAATCAATACATCGAAATACATAGTGGTTCTATGGAATGCGCTACCGCAAGATGTTGTGAATGCAACGACAATTGATGTTTTCACATCGAAATTTCAGTTCAGTTCAGTTCAGTTTGCACAGGACAGTATGTGGCTGACAAGCCAATCGAGCGTCCAGAATTTCTTTCGGTGGAAAGCTGCGGAGAAGCGCCCACCACTGCCAAAGGGTCAATCCTTTTCTCTCCGTGTGGAACCTCTCATGGTCGTAGGACTAGGAGAATGTAGTTGGAGGAGCACCGCGCTATAATCGATGCACTGCCAACAGGTATTTTCCTTTCTTCTCTGTTTGCAATCTCAGATGATCGCGGTGCCAGGCGCTGTAGTAGTAGTAGGATAGTAGTAGGACAGCAACGCGCAATAATCGATGCAGGAAAAAAGAAAAGGCAGTTTCTTCTCACCAGCACGGTGAGAGGTCAGAATCAAGAATAAGAAGATGCTCTAAATTGCTACAGTGAATAGCGAGCAAAATGGAGGACAACCTAAGCATAGTAATCATGGGATGTAATCAGAGTATAACTTACCCCAGTCACGGTCCAAACCCTTCTTGAAAGTTGAGACGGAACTACAGGAGATAAGTTCTTTAGGGAGCTTTATCCAGAAGTTGACCACCCTGAAGCTGAAAAAGTTTTACCTAGAATCTAGTTGACATCGTCCCTTAGCAAGGTTGAGTGCGTATCCGCGAGTGCCCCGCTTAGGACTTAAGGTAAAGATGTCATCTGGATTAACGCGGCTTGAGCCCTTTAGGATCTTAAAGGTTTCTATCAAATTACCTCTCAAACAACGACGCTTAAGAGAAAAAAGACCCAGAGCCCGAAGGCGATCAGCATAACTTTTCCAACGCTGACCCCCAATTATGCATGTTGCTAGTCGCTGGACGCTTTCAAGTCGCATGATATCCTTCTGGTAGTGAGGACACCACGCCTGGACACAATATTCCAGAAACGGCCTGACTAACACCTAGATAAGTGGCAGGAGCACGTCGGGACTTCTGCTGGAAAGCACCGACTTCAACCGAAAGAGCACATTGCGTGCACGCTGCGCTGCAACAGCGCATTGGTCCTCCCATTTGAAGTCAGCCCTAACTAGAACACCCAAGTACTTAACCCGCTGTGTGGCATCAACGCTAATAGGAGTACCTGACACCTGGACTGTGATCTTGTCGACCAGACCAGAAAATAGTTGGCACTTATTGAGGTTCAGTGGGAAGTCCGAAAGTATGGACCAGTCAATGACCCGCTCGAGGTCGTGCATCAGAGTATCTTCATTCGTTGAACCAATGAACTTCACGTCATCCGCAAAAATGAAGCACGGGCACTCCAATATAGGCGACAAGTCATCGATAAAAATCAGAAAGAGCAGCGGACCTAGCACAGACCCCAGAGGCACCCCACTTATCACCTCCGTTTGGATTGACAACGTAGATCCTACTCGTACTCTGAAGGTCCTACCTATCAGGAATGATTTTATCCAAGCAAGTAAACTACCCCGTATGCCTTTTGCTGCCAGCTTAGTTTCTAAAAATCTGTGGCTGACGGAATTGAAAGCCTTGCTAAAATCCAGATAGAGCGCTTTGACCGGCTTCCCTTCATCCAACCTTCTCGTAGCAATATTGAGGAAACTCAAGAGGTTAGTCTGACAAGACCTCCCTTTCAGAAATCCATGTTGAGCTACACTAAGTAGAGAATGCTGGCAGAGATGCTGGCAGATTTTGTCGCGTATAAGTCTTTCCAATCATTTCGAGACGATGCTGGTCAGGCTGACTGGTCTATAGTTACCAAGAATCGACATGCAACCACCTTTGTGTATTGGTACTACTATGGCTTCTTTCCACTCACGAGGAACCATTGCCGAGTGCAAACATGAATTAAAGAGCTCACATAGTGGTTCTGCAAGCACTGAGGCGAGATTTGTCAGCATAATTGAGTGGGTGTGATCCGAATCCTCAGCCTTGTTAGCACGAACATGAATAAAAGCTCCATACACCTCCGCCGCATTGGAGGACAAATCATCTAGTGCAGGGACACCAGATGTAAAGTTAAGCAACTCAGGCGGTGTGAGTAAGGAAATTATCCCTTCGCAGAACGCTACTGAAAAACTTTGAGAAGGCTGTCGCCTTAGCTAGGTCACTATTAGCTACTTGTCCATCCTCCAGTTTTAAGTCACCGATGTTTACCCTAGTTTTTCCTTTAGATTGCGCGTGACTGTGAAAACGTTTTGGGTTGGATTTAGCATTCCTGGCTAAGGATAACTCAAACTTCTGTTTGAGCACACGCTGCATTTTGACACAAGCGTTTCGGGCGGTTCTGTAACGGACCAACGAACCAGAGGTGAGCGATAGCCTATATTGCCTGCATAAGCGATCACGTTTACGAATAGAACGACAAACGCTAGGAGACCACCAGGGTGGCCGCTGGTGCTTATTCACGCATTGCAGTGGAGCATGCAGGTCTTGTAGCCCGTTAAGAAATTTGCAAATTTTGTCCCAGTTTTCAGTTACACTAGTATCACTCGAGAACAGAAGGTAAGATTTTGATGACTGTAAAAGTAGGCCCCAGTCAACACGCCTATAATTACGTCCAGGGCGCGCAAGAGGTTTGAGCAAAAGCAACAGCGCTTCGAAAACTAACATTACGTGGTCGCTTTTGCTAAAAGTGGGTAGGAACTGGACATTCTTGACAGCTTCTAGCTGAGACGACAGCATCAAGTCAAAAGTGGATGGAGTGCATCCATCGCGGAACCTAGTGGGTTTGTTCACTACTGATGTAATTCATGATAGTGAATCCAATCCAGAAAAGATGCGGATTGCTCAGTGAGTACCCCTGAGGGAGCTGACCAGTCTATATCTGGGTGATTAAAATCACCTAGAATGAGTACGCTTGGGGCTGATTGGAACAACCCGTCAAGCATCTCAAGCAGTTGACTAATTTTTCGCAGGGTTGCACAGGGCGTGACGTAAACACAAGCAATCGCCAGTGCAGACTTGTAGCAAGTTAGGACACTAGTAACAACTTGGACATTTTCAATAGCGAGTGATAACCCTGGACCCGTATTGTGCAGACCATATTCAAGGAAAAGTGCCACGCCTCCGCCTCTTCTATCGCCAGGTCTATCGCATCTGATGACAAGATACTGTTCGCTGATACTAGCTGGCACAACATCAACCGCAGACAGCCAGGTTTCAGACAGCGCTATTACCCTCGGGTGTAGCTCGGCTACACAAAGAGCAAGTTTAGACCACTTATTTCTTATGCTGCACACATTAGCGTACAACACAGTGGCACTGGATACGCGCGCTTCTAAGACGAGTCGTGCTTTGCCCTCGGTCGAAGAACCTGGGGAAGCTGCACGTTTTTTGGCGTACTGCTTAATGCAGGAGAAGCAACATCGCATGCATGTTGCACGAAGGTAAAGGAGCGTTGCCTGACTATTGAGCCCTTATTGATAACATGGGAGCTGCCACTAGAAAGGCTCGACTGGCTTCCTTCTCCATTCGAGCTGAGCAGATTGTTGTGCGCACCTGATAGCAAGATCATAGGTGATGCACGCGCCGGTACGATCGTTGTTGATGCAGTAGCGATCGGCTTCGCATCAGGATGAAGAAGAGCGGATGACCATACAGCTAAAATAATCCCAGTCGGAGCTACAGTGAACTGCCTCCTATCAAAAGGAGGGTTGTTAGGCTTCACTTGGAGTTTTTCTAAAGTGGCGTTAGTTATGTGTTCCGCCTTAGACAAAAACACATCGCGATCGGACTGAAATTTAAACTCGACTAGGATTGGTCTAGGCCGGTTTTCCATCTTCCATCTACTCACACGATGAACTCGCACCGTAAGAGTGGAAGGCCTCATCCCAACCATGCGAAAGAGATCGTGGATACACCTGCGGTCCGAATCTCTACGAGATTTGGATTTCTTGATGAAAGGCTCGGTACGATTTAAAAAAAGAACATTACGAGTTCTATTTTTTCGAGCCGAAGATGGGCCATGTACTGATTCAATTTTTTTCGAAGACTGTTCATCTCCAGAATAATTTGATCTATGGCGTTGGAACCGACAACATTTGTATGTTGCTTTTCATTTTTACCGGAATTAGTAGTTTTAACCTGCCTTCTTGGGGTGCCTGCTGTATTGGACACCATTCGTAAAGGTAGTCTAAGACTAGTAATAATAATAATAATAATAATGTATATTCTTGGATACACCAAGTCATGCCATGCATGATCATTTGTTTTCATGAATAAGTACATCGAATAAAACGGTAATTATACAAATGTTAAGATCAAACATAAATAATTTTTTTGTTAACAACCGTAAAAAATAGTTGGATAACATTTGTACAGATGGTAGCTTGTTCAAAACATAAAGTTAATAGAATATCGGAAAAATATATGATAAAGGTTCATGTTTTCAACGAATACGACAGTAATTGTTAAAAAGGGTTAATTACAGTTTGGGTAGGTCTGGACCGCAATGTGTATCCATGTATGATGTTCCAAATGCAACTTTAAACGAAGATAATTGTATAAGGAGTTCACTTCATCGGGTCACGGAGGTATGAGTTGCATCGCCCTTTCAAGAATTGCGAGAGTGTATTTTGTTGAATTTCAACAATTCTGAAAAGTAAATTTTCAAGAAAAAAAGTTATGTCACTTTAAAAATTTTTTATTGCTGAAAAAAAATATTAAAAGCCTTTTATGCCGTATAAGTATAAATTATCCATAGTTGTATTAATTAGAAATAGCTTACCTAATTTTTCCGGAGATAAAAAAGAGTTGAGTTGCTTTTTGAATTCAGTCTGTGAAGTGCTCAATCTTATATTATCAGGAAGTAAATTCCATAAACGAGAATATTTATAAATAAAGAAGTCTTTTCGTATACGATTGTGGATTTTCGGGATACATATTTTGTTTTTGTGTCGAGGATTATATACTTCAGAGTTTTTGAAATCTAATTGTATATCAATGTCGATCATATCTTTTTTCAATATTCTGTAAAAGAGTATAAGATTCTGTTTTATTCTTCGAAACCATAATGGTTCCAATCCTAGGATCTGACATCTTTCCTTATATGAATGCTTATCCGAACTGGTGGTAATGGATCGTGTGAAAGAACGTTGGATGCCTTCTAAAGCATAGCTATCAGACTGAGTAATGTTACTAGATATAATGTTGCAGTAATCCAATAAAGGTAGTGTATGTAACTTGTAAAGTTCCAGCTTGCACTGAGGCAGAGAGATGAATCTATGAAGTAAACCTATATTCTTTTTTGTTTTAGAATTTAAGTAGCAAATTTGTTCATGAAATGTAAGTGATCCAGAATATCGATAACCTAAATCACGTACACATTGTGCTGGTTGTAGTGGTGTATTATATAGGATGATCGAATCTTCTGGTATGATACAGTTGAAATTTATGAAAGTTGATTTATTGGTGGAGAACTCAAGACCGTTTCGAATACTCCATTGAAGTAGAGCATCCAGGTCTTGGTTCAATTTCGATATAAAATCGTTAGTCTGGTTAGATGGAAAGGCTATGGCGACTTTTATATCATCTGCAAACAAAAAGATCTTACAGTGTGTTATGACAGATAGTATATCGTTGATAAATATCGAGAAGAGTAGTGGACCTAGAACGCTTCCTTGTATGACTCCGCTTGGAATCGGCAAAGTTCTAGAACGGTAGCCATTTATATCTACCGGAAAGGTGCGACCAGTAAGAAAAGATTTGAACCACGAAAGTAGATTTCCAGTAAAACCTACAGCAGATAATTTTGCGAGAAGTAGATTATGCAGGACTCTGTCGAAAGCTTTCATAATATCAATGAATACAACTATGACTCCAAGGTTTGAATCTAGTGATTGTGTCACGTAATTTGAAAATTCCAGTTGACAAGTGATGCAAGATTTTCTGTTGAGAAATCCGTGCTGGTTTGATATGAAATAGTTTGGCGTCAAGTATGCTAGGGTGGCCTGTCTGACAAGCTTCTCAAATATTCTAGCTAGAAGTGGTGTGTGATTAATGGGTCGATAATTGGTAACTGTATGTAGTGATCCGGATTTGTGTCGCGGAATGACAACGGAATGTTTCCATTCTAAGGGGAAAGTTCCTGATTTGATAGACGTATTAAAGAGATTGAGTAGTAAGAAGAAGAAGTCTTCAGATCCAATTTTGCATATTGCTGGTACGAAACCCATTCCATCAGGTTTGTAGGAGATTGTAACTTGATTACAAACTTTACGTGTCAAAGGTATTATTTGCAATTGTATCTAATGTGTTGCATGTAGGGTGTATGATTACCTCTGGATAAGAGTTGTTATTATGTGAAGCATTGAAAAATAAAAGGAATTGTTCGCAAATAGCAAGAGGCTCAGTTATTACTGTGCAATTGTTACCATGTTGATCCTGTTTAATGATGTAGTTTATCTTATCTGAATTTTCCGATGCCCTGGCGTTCATTAATTTAGATAATGCTTTCTGTTTCTTACTAGACTTGAGGGCTGTAGACTCATCAGAAATCAGTTTATGGTTCATAATTTGTACTACTTTGTCGGATAGTTAATACGCGTGCAAAAGGGAAGATATGTCATGCTTATTACGAGCATATGATGCTAAATGAGCAATGCGTTTTTCTAACTTATGAGCTTTACTCAGTTTCGGGTGTCTAGCATGTCTTGTAGAAGATTTCTGTAGTAAGTCAACAAGTTTATTATGAAAGTATTTTTGAGGTTACATTAAAATTGTCAGAAAGGAAAAAATCAGTCCAATCTTCGTTTCTAATGAGGTTTTTGAAGATTTTCCAATCTATGTGTGTAATTATATGTGGCTTTTTAACACTAGTTATTATGCGATTGCAACCTAATTCAAAAGATATAATGTTATGATCTCCATTGAAAATTGACGGAGATACGTTCAGGTTTGATGGTGTGATACTCAAAGTGAACACAAGGTCGAGAATATTTTTATTGCGTGTTGGTTTATCAACAAACTGTGTAAAACCTAATAGTTTGACGGTATTGGAAAAAAAATTAAGATTTATGTCGTTGCATTCTACCTGGTTGAGCGAAGGCATGTTGAAATCTCCTGCAATCAATTTATAGCGGCAAGGGTGGACAGAGGCTTCTATGAAACAATCAGTCAAGCGTTGAAGCGATGAAGAAATAGTAGCTGGTGGATAGTAGATGCATCCAAGTAAGAGATCAAAGGCCGGTAGTGCCAGCCAGATAGAATCTTCGATATGACCAAAAACGGATGAAATGATGATGTTAGCTTGGAGGTAAGAGTGAACATAAACAAGGCAACCTCCTCCACGTTTTGAAACGCGGTCTTTTCTGAAAATGTGATAGTTTGGAATCAGAAGTTCACAGTCCAATTGTTCCTTTTTTGTCCAAGATTTAGTTATAAGAATAATATCAGTGGGATTAGAGAGAAGATATGAACGTAAAGCTAATATCTTGTTAGTTATGGATCTAGCATTGATAAGAATAAATCTAAGAGATGAAGGGCTATGATCAGAAAATGGCATATTATGTATTTGATTATTATGTGGAGCATGTTGGTTTAGGTTAAAAGCCTTTGTGGAGGTATTTGAAAATTTCTTATACTTGAATAAGGGAACATAGTAGAGTGAGTGTTAAATGAGTTAAAATATGGAAGATTGGTGTCGGGAGACCAGCTTATATGGTTGAAGAAGTGCTGTGATGGGTTGTAATAATTAGAAAATGGGCTCGGGTATTGCGGACTTGGTCGATGGAATTGCGATGCCAAGTTCCGATCTAATGGATAAGGCATTATACGACAATTAAAGTTCCGATTATGTCTATTGTCAAATGTTGAAGAATTCCTGAAAGGAGGTGGTGCAGGCAATAACGCACTAGTTTGTCGAAACATTGGTAAGATGGTTCTTTTCCTCAAGTAAGAGATGTAATAACTTTAGTTGGAATTTTAGGTGAAATAATAGGTTGCGTTGAATTATTCACAGAAGAAGGTGAAGTTGGAGGCGCATTCAACTCTCGTGGCACCTCATCTAATTCCATCGTTTCTTTTCCATTGTTGGAAGATTCGATGGAATATGGAGTAGTAACGGTACGTTTATGGAACCTAGTTCTTCGTTGCATTGGCGTTAGATCAGGTTTGAAAAATACATTTTTAAATCTTGGAATCGATTTCAAAACGTCCTTATGAGCTAAAATGTGTGATGCCAAGCATCTGTCGCTAAGTTCTAATAGGATTGGGAAAGACCTCGCAGACTTAAATTTTCTCAAGCGTTTTAGCGAAGCGCAGTCAAATGGGAAGCCATAAGATGAACAGATAGTAGTTTTTAAATCTTGTAAAGAATATCTATCGTCTATATTAAACAAAATAACATTTTTAGATCTTAAGTCTCTTTGACAAATTTCAGTAACAATTGATTCAACGAACTTATTAGTTCGTTGAAGTATATCCTTGTCAATATTTGAATTATCATCCAAGAGGATAGTCAATGGTTGTAATGTCTTGCAAACCTGTGTAACAAAAGAGTTGTTTCTTCGAATTTCATTCAATTCGGATTCTAACTTCCGTAATTTATTCAAAATAACGGAAGTGTTCTGATCTAAGTATACGAGCATTTGTTGGTCTTGGGGATTCTACGTAAATTAATTCGTTTCGAGATAGGTGTTTTAGTATACATATTTCAAATAGTATAAATATAATAATAATCAAAAGAGTGAGAGATATAAAATAAACGTTTTCGTAATTATGAAATATTTGGCAATCACGTACCGTTTTCAAACCAAGCGCGACCTTGCCTTAGACTTCTTCTTCTTCTTCTTCTTCTGAATCGAAAGCAGAAGGGATAAAATCCCGTTTGAGCTTCTTCACAGTAATAGACATGGGTGACTTCTGCTGACAAGGCAAACCCTGAGAGTAGAGGAACACCACTATATCACTCCGGGGATCAAGTCCATCCGTCTCAACAAATGCTGATCCAACGCGCTTTTGAATAGCTGTTCAGATGGTAGAGACAGGAGCTCTTTCGGTAGAGAGTTCCAAGTGTTCACCACCCGCGTGGATAGCGTGCTCGCATTACTCAGCTTCAGCCTTCTAGGCTTCTGCAACTTAAAGTCATGTCCACGTGTCCTCGACTCACCTACTAATCGGAAGTACTGGAGGAACTCGTCTCCATATTGACCGAGAAGAATACGGCGTGTCAGGAGCAGGTCATATCTTTCCCTTCGAAGCTCTAGGGGGTAGAGTTTCAGCAAGCTCCTCCTATCCTCGTACGCCAGTTGGCGCATTCCACAAACCATCTTAGTGCCCCTCCTTTGTACCCTCTCCAAGGAGTCGCATTCGCCTTTGGACTGAGGAAATGCAACAGGTAGCCCATATTCCAACAGAGGACGAATGTACACAGAGAAAAGTGTCTGGAACATTTGCGGGGTAATGGACGCAAAGGAACGCCGAATCGCCCAGAGCATCCTGGTAGCGCTGCCTATTCTCCGACAAGTGTCAGCCTTCGACTTCAAGGAATCCATAACCAGAATCCCTAAGTCTTTTTCGACCGTCACCGCTCTAATAGGCTTACCTCCAATAAAGTATTCACCACCAGTGTCATCGGAGTTTATGCGCATGACCACTGTCTTGTCCTCATTGATAGGCAGTGACCAGCGATGTGTCCAACTGACTAAGTCATCAACTGCTTGTTGCAGTTGCTTGTGGCCATCGCAGGAACTGACAGAGGCCCACAGTTTCAGATCATCCGCGAATAAAAGACAATCGATCGCTACCGCGTCCGGAATATCATTCACGAAAACTTTGAATAGCAATGGGCCAAGGACAGATCCCTGCGGCACTCCGGAGCCTGCTATCATCTCTGAAGACAAAACTCCATTGACCTCGACACGGTTTGACCGCCCTGAGATGAATGGCTCGATCCATTTTAGTAGACAACCCTGAATACTCAAACCCTCCAGCTTGACGAGCAATTGGCGGTGGGGCACGCGGTCAAACGCCTTACTGAAGTCGATAAAAATGACATCGACCTCTTGACCAGAATCAGTCAAAGCACACCAACTTTCTCGCGCCAGGAGCAGATTACTTACGCATGAGCGATTTTTGGTGAATCCATGTTGTTGTGGACACCAACGCCCACACTCAAAAAGAAAGTGCTCTAATTTCCTTTTGATCAGCTTCTCTAAAATTTTACCGATCACAGAAGTCAATGTGACCGGCCTGTAATTAGCAGGACTACTGGGGTCCCCACTCTTAAACATAGGTTTAATAATACCCTGTTTCCATTCTTGTGGCAAGACCCCTAATGTTACAGATTTTGTAAACAACCTGGCCAGCGGAACGCACAACACTTCTGATAGTGCTCGTAAAACCAACGGATGAATACCGTCTGGTCCTGGCGCGGATTGTGTGTCTAACTGTTCCAACAGGTGTCTAACAGTCTCTACATCTACATCAAGATCAGACAGCACCTCACTGTTATTAGAGACAGAAGGAGGATCACTGTCTTCCAGACAGTACACGGAGGCATACTGCTTAGCCATGGCTTCAGCTTTCAAACCATCCTCAGTAATGTCTACCCCATTAGTATCTATCAAATTAGGAATATATGGCGACGCCTTTGTGCGGCGTCGAATGTATGCGAATAGCCGTTTTGGTGCACAAGTAGACTCGTCAACCAATCGCTGCTCGTACAACATACGTTTCCTGCGTTTCAATGCCGTACAAAGGTTTCTAGTTTGCCGATAATTGTCATAGTCAGTGGCGTTTTTCCGACTTACGAATATCGACCAGAGCTTTTGACGTTGCCGCAAAAGTTTCCTTATCTCCTTATCAAACCAAGGTGGACCTTTCGCCTTACGACGACGTGTGGACAACGGAACAGCCACCTCAATAACTGTCAAAATGTTATTACGGATCACCAGCCAACAATCTTCAACATCAGCTGCTTGATCGAAAGACCAATCGAGAGATGAAGCAACATCCCGTAACCTACCCGCGTCTGCCTTCCAAAAATTCCTTCTGGGAATTGGATCTGGTACCCAGCCAGTGTTGCGTTTCCACATAAAACTTAAGGTGGCATGGTCACTGCAGCCTAATGGAGCTTCAGTCCGAAGCTGTGTAATATCGGACTGCGTGGGAGTGAGTCTCCACCAATAAATCAACTTTCATAAATTTCAACTGTATCATACCGAAGATTCGATCATCCTAAATAATACACCACTACAACCAGCACAATGTGTACGTGATTTAGGTTATCGATATTCTGGATCACTTACATTTCATGAACAAATTTGCTACTTAATTTCTAAAACAAAAAAGAATATAGGTTTACTTCATAGATTCATCTCTCTGCCTCAGTGCAAGCTGGAACTTTACAAGTTACATACACTACCTTTATTAGATTACTGCAACATTATATCTAGTAACATTACTCGGTCTGATAGCTATGCTTTAGAAGGCATCCAACGTTCTTTCACACGATCCATTACCACCAGTTCGGATAAGCATTCATATAAGGAAAGATGTCAGATCCTAGGATTGGAACCATTATGGTTTCGAAGAATAAAACAGAATCTTATACTCTTTTACAGAATATTGAAAAAAGATATGATCGACATTGATATACAATTAGATTTCAAAAACTCTGAAGTATATAATCCTCGACACAAAAACAAAATATGTATCCCGAAAATCCACAATCGTATACGAAAAGACTTCTTTATTTATAAATATTCTCGTTTATGGAATTTACTTCCTATAATATAAGATTGAGCACTTCACAGACTGAATTCAAAAAGCAACTCAACTCTTTTTTATCTCCGGAAAAATTAGGTAAGCTATTTCTAATTAATACAACTATGGATAATTTATACTTATACGGCATAAAAGGCTTTTAATATTTTTTTTCAGCAATAAAAAATTTTTAAAGTGACATAACTTTTTTTCTTGAAAATTTACTTTTCAGAATTGTTGAAATTCAACAAAATACACTCTCGCAATTCTTGAAAGGGCGATGCAACTCATACCTCCGTGACCCGATGAAGTGAACTCCTTATACAATTATCTTCGTTTAAAGTTGCATTTGGAACATCATACATGGATACACATTGCGGTCCAGACCTACCCAAACTGTAATTAACCCTTTTAAACAATTACTGTCGTATTCGTTGAAAACATGAACCTTTATCATTTATTTTTCCGATATTCTATTAACTTTATGTTTTGAACAAGCTACCATCTGTACAAATGTTATCCAACTATTTTTTACGGTTGTTAACAAAAAATTATTTATGTTTGATCTTAACATTTGTATAATTACCGTTTTATTCGATGTACTTATTCATGAAAACAAATGATCATGCATGGCATGACTTGGTGTATCCAAGAATATACATTATTATTATTATTATTATTACTAGTCTTAGACTACCTTTACGAATGGTGTCCAATACAGCAGGCACCCCAAGAAGGCAGGTTAAAACTACTAATTCCGGTAAAAATGAAAAGCAACATACAAATGTTGTCGGTTCCAACGCCATAGATCAAATTATTCTGGAGATGAACAGTCTTCGAAAAAAATTGAATCAGTACATGGCCCATCTTCGGCTCGAAAAAATAGAACTCGTAATGTTCTTTTTTTAAATCGTACCGAGCCTTTCATCAAGAAATCCAAATCTCGTAGAGATTCGGACCGCAGGTGTATCCACGATCTCTTTCGCATGGTTGGGATGAGGCCTTCCACTCTTACGGTGCGAGTTCATCGTGTGAGTAGATGGAAGATGGAAAACCGGCCTAGACCAATCCTAGTCGAGTTTAAATTTCAGTCCGATCGCGATGTGTTTTTGTCTAAGGCGGAACACATAACTAACGCCACTTTAGAAAAACTCCAAGTGAAGCCTAACAACCCTCCTTTTGATAGGAGGCAGTTCACTGTAGCTCCGACTGGGATTATTTTAGCTGTATGGTCATCCGCTCTTCTTCATCCTGATGCGAAGCCGATCGCTACTGCATCAACAACGATCGTACCGGCGCGTGCATCACCTATGATCTTGCTATCAGGTGCGCACAACAATCTGCTCAGCTCGAATGGAGAAGGAAGCCAGTCGAGCCTTTCTAGTGGCAGCTCCCATGTTATCAATAAGGGCTCAATAGTCAGGCAACGCTCCTTTACCTTCGTGCAACATGCATGCGATGTTGCTTCTCCTGCATTAAGCAGTACGCCAAAAAACGTGCAGCTTCCCCAGGTTCTTCGACCGAGGGCAAAGCACGACTCGTCTTAGAAGCGCGCGTATCCAGTGCCACTGTGTTGTACGCTAATGTGTGCAGCATAAGAAATAAGTGGTCTAAACTTGCTCTTTGTGTAGCCGAGCTACACCCGAGGGTAATAGCGCTGTCTGAAACCTGGCTGTCTGCGGTTGATGTTGTGCCAGCTAGTATCAGCGAACAGTATCTTGTCATCAGATGCGATAGACCTGGCGATAGAAGAGGCGGAGGCGTGGCACTTTTCCTTGAATATGGTCTGCACAATACGGGTCCAGGGTTATCACTCGCTATTGAAAATGTCCAAGTTGTTACTAGTGTCCTAACTTGCTACAAGTCTGCACTGGCGATTGCTTGTGTTTACGTCACGCCCTGTGCAACCCTGCGAAAAATTAGTCAACTGCTTGAGATGCTTGACGGGTTGTTCCAATCAGCCCCAAGCGTACTCATTCTAGGTGATTTTAATCACCCAGATATAGACTGGTCAGCTCCCTCAGGGGTACTCACTGAGCAATCCGCATCTTTTCTGGATTGGATTCACTATCATGAATTACATCAGTAGTGAACAAACCCACTAGGTTCCGCGATGGATGCACTCCATCCACTTTTGACTTGATGCTGTCGTCTCAGCTAGAAGCTGTCAAGAATGTCCAGTTCCTACCCACTTTTAGCAAAAGCGACCACGTAATGTTAGTTTTCGAAGCGCTGTTGCTTTTGCTCAAACCTCTTGCGCGCCCTGGACGTAATTATAGGCGTGTTGACTGGGGCCTACTTTTACAGTCATCAAAATCTTACCTTCTGTTCTCGAGTGATACTAGTGTAACTGAAAACTGGGACAGAATTTGCAAATTTCTTAACGGGCTACAAGACCTGCATGCTCCACTGCAATGCGTGAATAAGCACCAGCGGCCACCCTGGTGGTCTCCTAGCGTTTGTCGTTCTATTCGTAAACGTGATCGCTTATGCAGGCAATATAGGCTATCGCTCACCTCTGGTTCGTTGGTCCGTTACAGAACCGCCCGAAACGCTTGTGTCAAAATGCAGCGTGTGCTCAAACAGAAGTTTGAGTTATCCTTAGCCAGGAATGCTAAATCCAACCCAAAACGTTTTCACAGTCACGCGCAATCTAAAGGAAAAACTAGGGTAAACATCGGTGACTTAAAACTGGAGGATGGACAAGTAGCTAATAGTGACCTAGCTAAGGCGACAGCCTTCTCAAAGTTTTTCAGTAGCGTTCTGCGAAGGGATAATTCTTTACTCACACCGCCTGAGTTGCTTAACTTTACATCTGGTGTCCCTGCACTAGATGATTTGTCCTCCAATGCGGCGGAGGTGTATGGAGCTTTTATTCATGTTCGTGCTAACAAGGCTGAGGATTCGGATCACACCCACTCAATTATGCTGACAAATCTCGCCTCAGTGCTTGCAGAACCACTATGTGAGCTCTTTAATTCATGTTTGCACTCGGCAATGGTTCCTCGTGAGTGGAAAGAAGCCATAGTAGTACCAATACACAAAGGTGGTTGCATGTCGATTCTTGGTAACTATAGACCAGTCAGCCTGACCAGCATCGTCTCGAAATGATTGGAAAGACTTATACGCGACAAAATCTGCCAGCATCTCTGCCAGCATTCTCTACTTAGTGTAGCTCAACATGGATTTCTGAAAGGGAGGTCTTGTCAGACTAACCTCTTGAGTTTCCTCAATATTGCTACGAGAAGGTTGGATGAAGGGAAGCCGGTCAAAGCGCTCTATCTGGATTTTAGCAAGGCTTTCAATTCCGTCAGCCACAGATTTTTAGAAACTAAGCTGGCAGCAAAAGGCATACGGGGTAGTTTACTTGCTTGGATAAAATCATTCCTGATAGGTAGGACCTTCAGAGTACGAGTAGGATCTACGTTGTCAATCCAAACGGAGGTGATAAGTGGGGTGCCTCTGGGGTCTGTGCTAGGTCCGCTGCTCTTTCTGATTTTTATCGATGACTTGTCGCCTATATTGGAGTGCCCGTGCTTCATTTTTGCGGATGACGTGAAGTTCATTGGTTCAACGAATGAAGATACTCTGATGCACGACCTCGAGCGGGTCATTGACTGGTCCATACTTTCGGACTTCCCACTGAACCTCAATAAGTGCCAACTATTTTCTGGTCTGGTCGACAAGATCACAGTCCAGGTGTCAGGTACTCCTATTAGCGTTGATGCCACACAGCGGGTTAAGTACTTGGGTGTTCTAGTTAGGGCTGACTTCAAATGGGAGGACCAATGCGCTGTTGCAGCGCAGCGTGCACGCAATGTGCTCTTTCGGTTGAAGTCGGTGCTTTCCAGCAGAAGTCCCGACGTGCTCCTGCCACTTATCTAGGTGTTAGTCAGGCCGTTTCTGGAATATTGTGTCCAGGCGTGGTGTCCTCACTACCAGAAGGATATCATGCGACTTGAAAGCGTCCAGCGACTAGCAACATGCATAATTGAGGGTCAGCGTTGGAAAAGTTATGCTGATCGCCTTCGGGCTCTGGGTCTTTTTTCTCTTAAGCGTCGTTGTTTGAGAGGTAATTTGATAGAAACCTTTAAGATCCTAAAGGGCTCAAGCCGCGTTAATCCAGATGACATCTTTACCTTAAGTCCTAAGCGGGGCACTCGCGGATACGCACTCAACCTTGCTAAGGGACGATGTCAACTAGATTCTAGGTAAAACTTTTTCAGCTTCAGGGTGGTCAACTTCTGGATAAAGCTCCCTAAAGAACTTATCTCCTGTAGTTCCGTCTCAACTTTCAAGAAGGGTTTGGACCGTGACTGGGGTAAGTTATACTCTGATTACATCCCATGATTACTATGCTTAGGTTGTCCTCCATTTTGCTCGCTATTCACTGTAGCAATTTAGAGCATCTTCTTATTCTTGATTCTGACCTCTCACCGTGCTGGTGAGAAGAAACTGCCTTTTCTTTTTTCCTGCATCGATTATTGCGCGTTGCTGTCCTACTACTATCCTACTACTACTACAGCGCCTGGCACCGCGATCATCTGAGATTGCAAACAGAGAAGAAAGGAAAATACCTGTTGGCAGTGCATCGATTATAGCGCGGTGCTCCTCCAACTACATTCTCCTAGTCCTACGACCATGAGAGGTTCCACACGGAGAGAAAAGGATTGACCCTTTGGCAGTGGTGGGCGCTTCTCCGCAGCTTTCCACCGAAAGAAATTCTGGACGCTCGATTGGCTTGTCAGCCACATACTGTCCTGTGCAAACTGAACTGAACTGAACTGAAATTTCGATGTGAAAACATCAATTGTCGTTGCATTCACAACATCTTGCGGTAGCGCATTCCATAGAACCACTATGTATTTCGATGTATTGATTGCTTCTGTTTCGGTTGGAACGCTGCCGTCTACCGCCCTCAGCCGCGAATGTGTCGCACTCATGGTACTTGGTCTCAGTGAACAAAGTCTAATGTCTTTCGGTAAACCACGTTTTGCTATTTTCCATTAGGACTTGACAAATTCAGCCATGTCGCTAGTTAGAAAGGTAATCCTGAGAGGTTTCGGTCCGTCTCCTTTATAGTTTATTGAAAAAGGCACCCGGCAAGTGTCAGTGATCACAACATTAGAAATATTAAGCAAAGACGCAATGTAACGCCACTGCTTGGAGTCATGATCTGCTGTTTCCTGTCCCGATGCTTCAGTGGTATTTTCTGGTACCCCAAGTAGAACCATACTCCGCGATACCGTTTTTTAGTGGGGGTAGGGAGTTCAAGGTGCGAGGGACTCGAAGCGCGAAAAAATTGCTTCGGCATTTAAGTCGGCTGTACTGATGGGATAACTTAAGGTGGTGTCCGCGATTCCCGGAAGGTGGAACTAACGACAGCATCCCGCTGCACAGGTGTCCATCCTCCGTCAAAATGCGGTAAGTCCAAATCACATCGCCGCGAATGCGACGGTACTTGGTGGAGAAGAGATTAAGCACTTGAAGTCGAGCTTCGTAGCTCGTGTAACGCAAACCCTCGGCTTACTTCGTAGCTCGTCGTTGGGTCACTGCGATTGCCATTTTTAAAAAGTAGGGTGATGATTCTGTCTTTTCAGCCATCTGGGACTTTGGAGGCATCCAATATACGCTGGGAGTGGTAAGCTAGAGGTTAAGAAAGCTGATTGGCAACCTCCTGCAATGCTTTCGGTGTAATGCCGTTAATTCCCGGGGACGAGTTGGAGCGCAGTTGCAAAATTTTGTTTCGGACGGCCGAATGGGTAAAATCAACACTTGAAATAAGAAAAGAGGATGAAAAAGGAGGAAGAGAGATATGAGGAGACACCGAAGATCCCTGAAATATTGGCATATAATGTTCCTTCAAAGCATTTGCAGCTTCCTTTGTGGTAGTCGTGTTGCCGTGCTTGGTGGTAAGCGAAGGAATACTAGTACGAACTTTCTGTTTGTTGTTGATGAACTAGTAGAGTAACTAAAGTTGAACTTGTATGCCACTGTTATATAGGGTTCTTACAAAGAACCACGATGTTCAAACACTGAATCACGAAGTGATTCTTGGTCAAGCACTCGAGGCGCTTATGGATAACCAAAGTAAAGTGTTGCTCACATCTCCATCCCTTACACACCACTACCGGTTTCAGGCTGTTTGCCATCGTCAGGTGGAGACAGTAAGATAGGCTGATGATAGGCTGTCGTTTTGATGTGGTTAGAGCCAATGAGTATAGTCAACTCACGAAAAAGGGTAGATTGGAACTGTGATCCACGATCAGTAGTAATAGTAGATGGAACACCGTGATTACTTATCCAGTATTGTAGAAAGTTTTTCGCTACGGTCTCAGCTGTAATACCGGTAATGGGAGTGGCTTGAGGCCAGCGGCTGAAACGGTCGACACAAGTTAAAATGTGGGTGAAACCATTAGAGATAGCCAGAGGACCGACCGAACCTGATTCAGGCAAAGTGCCGCGCAGTCAGAGACTCCACGTGGGCTAAGTTACTGTCAGGTTTCCCAGGACTAGATAGATATGAGGAAGAAAAAAAGGATGTGCAATCGTGCAGTACTCCGTGCTAAATTGATTGGCCAGAGGTAGTGAGCTTCATGCTGAAACAGGCTGGAGTCTTACTACCATTTCCTGCTCCTGTTCTTTCCATGGTATGAAACGAATTTGTTGATAGAAACAATACAGAGAATGTAAAAGTTTGTGGTTGATAGATATATATGTATGTACGAAAGCACAAACCAGATCCAGGCAAAGTGCCGCAGTCAGAAACTGCACGTGGGCTGAGAAACTATCAGGTTGCCCATGTCTAGAGAGACACAAAAAAGAAGCAAATAGAAATAGTGAGACTCCAGCATGGTTCAGCATACAGATCACTACTGCCGGTCAATCAGTTTAGCACGAGGTTTGCCGGACAGCACAAAACTACTGCACGATTGCAAATCCGCACTGTTAAACATCAGTTCAGTATAGTTCGCACAGGACTGTAAATAGCCGATAGGCCAATCGAGCGTCCAGAAATTTGTCGGAGGAACCTGACTCAAGTTAAAGTAAAAAAATTCTTCGGAGCAAATGATTCCCTCATGATGCTAGCTTGGAACTCACAGCTGGCGTAACAGCAACGCGCTTTTCGTTCTGCAAGATTTCTTTTGGGACACCGATTGTTAGTTCCTTGTATGGTCTTCCTAAGTTTGAGGCCGGTTTTTGTACAGTGGAGGACGCGACGGTTGCTTTGTACCGGCATTTGGTATATGTCAACGGTTTATGA
This sequence comes from Atriophallophorus winterbourni, assembly GCA_013407085.1. Taxonomy (NCBI): domain Eukaryota; kingdom Metazoa; phylum Platyhelminthes; class Trematoda; order Plagiorchiida; family Microphallidae; genus Atriophallophorus; species Atriophallophorus winterbourni. The sequence goes on from JACCGJ010016042.1 coordinate 90,461, forward strand.
TATAAAGAGCGGTATAAAAAATGCCCAGGGAAACTTCGAAAAAACATACAGGGTGCCATTGTTTCAAAATAACTTAGGTAAACGAAACATGGCGGTATTTTGTATAACCTTGAAGATAAAACAATTAGCGTAAGTTAGAGCAAGAGTTCATATTCCGTTCCATTCAGTTAAGTTCAGAAGCTATATGACCATACGAAGAGTATGAAGCAATGGAGAGCTCGAATTGTTTTTCGATTTAATACTGTTAAGGAGTGCCTATGGTAATTTGCTCAGTCTTATTTTGTATCATTTTCAGTTCAGTTCAGTTTCAAGATTCAAGATTCAAGAATTTATGGTTACAAAAAGCACATAGCTTCACAATTACCATATCATAGTAAATGTGCGTTCAACAAGAGGTATAAAAAAATCAATTATACGATGTCACTGGAGTCAAGTAATATGCTTACCCTGAGTCAATACACAGGCATCGTCAAATCGTTAAGTAACAAATAATTGTCCAAGGTTCGAGTGAATGTTTGGATACAGGGAGAGGTGATAATTGCTTCGGGAAGGGCATTCCACAGGAAACAGACACGTACTGAATAGAAATATCGGCGACAATTAGTACGGGAATGGGGAATTTGTAGTGCCGCTGAGTGGCTACGTGTAATTCCTGATTCACGGTATTTGAACAAATGTTTGAGTGGATGATCTGGAGTATTCAATATCTTGTAAGTAATTATAACGTCACTTCGAAGTCTACGTTGAAGGGAAGTGGGGAGCTTTAGCTTTTTCAACCTTTCCTCGTATGTAAGGTTTCGATAACCACGCACGAGTTTAGTTGCACGATGATATATCCTGTCAAGCAAGAATATATCTTTTTTCATCCACGGAGTCCATGCTTGCGATGCGTGTTCCATTGTGGGAATTAAGTAGGTCTTCATGATTCTTGGCAACGTTACAGGCGTAAAGGTTCGAAGATCCGTCGAAGCATACCTAGAAGCTTTGAAGCACGCTTGTAAATGACCTCACAATGCACGCTGTTCTTTAGGCTGCCACATATCCAGACTCCAAGATCCTTCTCCGATTCGGTCCAGCTCAAAATCGTCTGCCCAAAGTGATATTCGTACTGAAAGGGCTTACCGATTTGCAGTAACTTGCATTTTTGAAAATTGAACGGCAGTTTATTTCTAACTGACCATTCGTGTAGTGCATCTAAATCACTTTGCAGTTTTACGCAGTCTGCAGTTGATTTTATTCGCATCCAAAGTTTAACATCATCCGCAAAAAGAACTACCTTGCATGAGAGCGTCTCAGGTAAATCATTGATGTAAACTAAGAAAAGCACTGGACCGAGAACGGAACCTTGCGGTACACCACTGGAGGTATTAATGGCTCGTGATTGTACCCCGTTAACTCGAACAGTTGCCTTGCGCCCATTGAGGTAGCTTTCGAACCACACGAGTAGCTGCCCGTCAATACCAATCTGTTTCAGCTTCCGTAGCAACAGGAAGTGATCAACTCTGTCGAAAGCTTTCGACATATCCAGATAGCACGCGTGCACACTGTATCCTGCGTCAACCGTTTGGGTCCAATCGTTTAATACCGTCAGCAAGTTTGTCAAGCAGGAGCGAGCTTTACGAAACCCATGCTGGGCGACAGATAGTATATTTTGTGATTCCAAGTGATGAACTATATTTTCCGTCACTATGCGCTCCATCACTTTGGATATCACGGGGATTAGGGTGACAGGACGGTAGTTCGCGGGATCTGAACGGCTACCACCCTTATAAATTGGTGAAATTACTCCTGTCTTCCACTCTGTTGGCACCACTCCTTCGGTTAGGAAATGTTGGAACATTTGGCATAGTGGTTCACACAGCTGCTGGTCACAGGATATTAGTAGTGCTGGTGTTATTCCATCGGCTCCAGGAGATTTCCTAGGGTTCAGTCGACACAAGTGTCTTCGTATAATCGCTGAATTAATCTCAATATTATTCAGTTGTTGAGATACAATCGATGTCAGTAAATTCTCATTCGCCCTAAACGTTATCGGGCTAAACACATTTTCATAAAATTGAGCGAGAGTATCAGCCGTTTCCTTTGCTGTGACTGTTAATCCATTCTCAGAAATAACAGGAAACACCCCTGGTTTCACACTAAGTGGCGAACGAGCCAATCGAGCGTCCAGAATTTCTTTCGGTGGAAAGCTGCAGAGAATTTTAATTTGTTAACTTGGACATTCGCGAGTTGTCTTCTTCTTCTTCTGAATCGAAAGCAGAAGTGATAAAATCACGTTTGAGCTTCATCACAGTAATAGACATGGGTGACTTCTGCTGACAAGGCAAACCCTGAGAGTAGAGGAACACCACTATATCACTCCGGGGATCAAGTCCATCCGTCTCAACAAATGCTGATCCAACGCGCTTTTGAATAACTGTTCAGAGAGAAATGGTAGAGACAGTAGCCCTTTCGGTAGAGAGTTCCAAGTGTTCACCACCCGCGTGGATAGCGTGCTCACATTACTCAGCTTCAGCTGTGCAGCTAACATCGTGCTAAATTGATTAGCCACGGGTAGTGAGCTGCATGCTGAAACACGCTGGGGTCTCACTACCATCTGTATTCTCTATTTCACATATCTGTCGAGGTCTGGGCAACCTGACGGTATCTTAGCCCGCGTGAAATCTCTGACTGTGCGGCACTTTGCCTGGATCAGGCTTGTGCTTTCATACCATATAATACTCAGCTTCAGCCTTCTAGGCTTCTGAAACTTAATGTCATGTCCACGAGTCCTTGACTCACCTACTAATCGGAAGTACTGGAGGAACTCGTTTCTATATTGACCGAGAAGAATACGGCATACGGTCATATCTTTCCCTTCGAAGTTCGAGGGGGTATAGTTTCAGCAAGCTCCTCCTATCCTCGTACGCGAGTTGCCGCATTCCACAAACCATCTTAGTACCCCTCCTTTGTACCCTCTCCAAGGAGTCGCATTCGCCTTTGGACTGAGGAAATGCAACAGGTAACCCATATTCCAACAGAGGACGAATGTACACAGAGAAAAGTGTCTGGAACATTTGCGGGGTAATGGACGCAAAGGAACGCCGAATCGCCCAGAGCATCCTGGTAGCGCTGCCTATTCTCCGACAAGTGTCAGCCTTCGACTTCAAGGAATCCATAACCAGAATCCCTAAGTCTTTTTCGACCGTCATCGCTCTAATAGGCTTACCTCCAAGAAGGTATTCACCACCAGTGCCATCGTAGTTTATGCGCATGACTACTGTCTTGTCCTCATTGATAGGCAGTGACCAGCGATGTGTCCAATTGACTAAGTCATCAACTGCTTGTTGCAGTTGCTTGTGGCCGTTGCGCCGAGACTGGACCTTGACGTGGTGCAGCGGCTTGCGTGCCTCGATTGAGCTATACTGGGTGATGTCTTCGTGGTATCTTCAGAGTTACTCATACCAGGTTGGTCAATGGTGAGAAGCCAGACAAACACAGTCTCCTTGTTCCTCGTGGACATTGTATACCACGGATGTGCAATCGTGCAGAATTTATGTGCTGTGCGGCTAACATCGTGCTAAATTTATCGGCCAACGGTAGTGAGCTTCATGCTGAAACAAGCTGGAGTCTCACTACCATTTCTATTTTTATTTTCCCTCATATCTGTCTAGGCCTGGGCAACCTGACAGTATCTTAGCCCGCGTGCAGTCTCTGACTGTGCGGCACTTTGCCTGGATCAGGCTTGTGCTTTCATACTTGTGGCCATCGCAGGAACTGACAGAGGTCCACAGTTTCAGATCATCCGCGAATAAAAGACAATCGATTGCTACCGCGTCCGGAATATCATTCCTGAAAATTTTGAATAACAATGGGCCAAGGACAGGTCTCTGCGGCACTCCGGAGCCTGCTATCATCTCTGAAGACAAAACTCCATTCACCTCTACACGGTTTGACCGCCCTGAGATGAATGCCTCGACCCACTTAAGTAGACAACCTTGAATACCCAAACCCTCCAGCTTGACGAGCAATCGGTGGTGGGGCACGCGGTCGAACGCCTTACTGAAGTCGATAAAAATGACATCGACCGCTTGACCAAAATCAGTCAAAGCACACCAACTTTCTCGCGTCAGGAGCAGATTACTTACGCATGAGCGATTTTTGGTGAATCCATGTTGTTGTGGACACCAACGCCCACACTCCAAAAGAAAGTGCTCTATTTTCCTTTTGATCAGCTTCTCTAAAATTTTACCGATCACAGAAGTCAATGTGACCGGCCTGTAATTAGCAGGACTACTGGGGTCCCCACTCTTAAACATAGGTTTAATAATACCCTGTTTCCATTCTTGTGGCAAGACCCCTAATGTTACAGATTTTGTAAACAACCTGGCCAGCGGAACGCACAACACTTCTGATAGTGCTCGTAAAACCAACGGATGAATACCGTCTGGTCCTGGCGCGGATTGTGTGTCTAACTGTTCCAACAGGTGTCTAACAGTCTCTACATCTACATCAAGATCAGACAGCACCTCACTGTTATTAGAGACAGAAGGAGGATCACTGTCTTCCAGACAGTACACGGAGGCATACTGCTTAGCCATGGCTTCAGCTTTCAAACCATCCTCAGTAATGTCTACCCCATTAGTATCTATCAAATTAGGAATATATGGCGACGCCTTTGTGCGGCGTCGAATGTATGCGAATAGCCGTTTTGGTGCACAAGTAGACTCGTCAACCAATCGCTGCTCGTACAACATACGTTTCCTGCGTTTTAATGCCGTACAAAGGTTTCTAGCTTGCCGATAATTGTCATAGTCAGTGGCGTTTTTCCGACTTACGAATATCGACCAGAGCTTTTGACGTTGCCGCAAAAGTTTCCTTATCTCCTTATCAAACCAAGGTGGACCTTTCGCCTTACGACGACGTGTGGACAACGGAACAGCCACCTCAATAACTGTCAAAATGTTATTACGGATCGCCAGCCAACAATCTTCAACATCAGCTGCTTGATCGAAAGACCAATCGAGAGATGAAGCAACATCCCGTAACCTACCCGCGTCTACCTTCCAAAAATTCCTTCTGGGAATTGGATCTGGTACCCAGCCAGTGTTGCGTTTCCACATAAAACTTAAGGTGGCATGGTCACTGCAGCCTAATGGAGCTTCAGTCCGAAGCTGAGTAATATCGGACTGCGTGGGAGTGAATACCAAGTCCAAAATGGCCTCACACCCAGTAGGGCCTACTCTGGTCGGATGGGAAACGTGCTGCACGAGGCCCACATCAACCACAGCGTCCAATAAGTCCCGCTCGAATGACCCAGAACCTTCATCTAGCGAAGTCCCATCAATACTAGGAGCATTGAAATCCCCCATAATCAAGCAGTTTGAGGACCTACCATACTGACATATCTGTGTTATCACAGTATCTGCCTGAGTATTGGGAGAACGATAAACGACACCTATCGTGGCAAATGAAGCTGCAGTCCTTATACGGCACCATATACTCTCAGACATACCGGCAGAATGCTGGAAGCGAGCCAACACTGCGCCGGAAATATGTTGCTGGAGATATAAGGCAACCCCACCACCAATTTCAGCGTCTGTTCGATCCGAGCGAAAGAGTCTATATCCAAGTAGGGCCAGCTCGGGATCATCCTGCTCAGGTGAGAGCCAGGTCTCCGTCACCGCAATGATCGCTGGAGGGTCCCATCTAATCCGATCAAAGAGTTCATCCAGTTTGTTTCTCAAGCTCCTCGCATTAAAATATATCACTTTTAAGCATCCAGATCCCTCCGAATGCATATCGTCAGAGGTTGCCAACGAACTTTTGGTCTCATCTACACAAACCGAAAATCCACAATGCGCAAGTTAGTTTCACCTGCGGCTCTGCGCTCGCTAATTTCCTGAGTAGCTTTTCGCATCTTCACACGATCTTCCGGAGAGAGATCACGCAGGAGTCGACGTTCACTACCCTTTAACCTGTAACCCCTCTTTAGCAGTAGGGTCAATTGCTCAACAGAGTCTAACACAATCTTTAACGGTTTCGGGCGATCTCCTGGCGCTGGCCTGCGGCCTAGACGAAACGCTGTGCGTACCGTTACACCTTTTTCACCTTCGTCGAAAAGGGGGGCAAGAACAGAATTTAAGAACTCACGTTCTTGTTTAACCCTGTCTATGGCCAAAGCACCTGTTTGCTCCGGTGCATTGTGAAGAATGACGCAGGATTGTCTACTCTCAACAGTCGTAAAGCTGTGGTGTGTCTTCTTTATAGTTTTATCTAGCTTTGATGGTTCCTGGACCTCTTTGGCCTTAAGAACGTTCGTTTCACTGGCAAAACTAATTCCGTCTTTGGAACCGAGTAAAGACGAGGAAGCCACTCCCGCAAAGGTGCGTACATCTTCAGATTGCACGCAGACTTGTTGTACACAAGATGTGTGGCGGTTATCCTTCTTCGAGGGTGAGCCACTATTTACAATACTCCCATCAATACCTTCAGAGGACTTAGCAGAAGCCGTGTCAACTGGAAGCTGAGTACTTGCGAGCTTGAAACCAGTCGCTGGAAGGCATATCTTACATATCGTGCGAATGATATCGCATGAATTCTTCTGAAGCCAACGATACATCTCGGGCTTCATTAAACCACATCGAATATGTATCCATATTAAACAAATTTCACATTGAACAGCTTTAGCGTTATTGGCGACCTGTTTCTAACAAACCAGACAAGAATCCCCGGGTTGAGCAGCGGAGCCCGCATTCTCTTGAGGCTTCCTTGCAGTCGGTGCTGCATGATCTCCTTTTGCAGATTTACGAGTCGTAACCATGTTCAAATCCGTTGAAAATAGAATAAAAGTTGTTGTAATAATCTTGAAATAGATCCGATGTCCAAAACAATATCAAAATATCATAAGGAGCAAACGTCCACGTTGACCTTCAGAATTCAATTTTTCTTGATTGTCGATAACGCCATATTGATTTATCGATTACCTGTTATCGTTTTCACTCATATTTCATTGATTTTCAGTTCGTTAGCTTAGTTAACAATATTCATCTGTTGGTTTTCTGGAAGGGTTTATCAATGTCGACGTGGACGTTTGCTTCTTATGAAGTTTTGATATTGTTGTGGATATCCGATCTATTCCAATATTATTAGAAGAACTTTTATTCTATTATAAACAGATCTGAACATGGCTACAACTCGTAAATCTGCAAAAGGAGATCATGCAGCATCGACTGCAAGGAAGCATCATGAGTATGGGTGCTCCGCTTTTCCCTCAGGGGATTCTTGTCTGGTTTGTTCGAAATAGGTCGCCAACAACGCTCAAGCTGTTTAATGTGAAATATAATTAATGTGGATACATCTTCGATGTAGTGGAATGAAGACGGAGATGTATCGTTGGCTTCAGAATAATTCATGCGATATCATTCGCAAGATATGTAAAATTGCCTTCCGCCGACTGGTTTTAAGCTCGCAGGTACTCAGCTTCAAGTTGACACGGCTTCTGCTAAGACATCCGAAGGTATTGATCAGGGGATTGTAAATAGTGGCTCACCCTCGAGGGAGGATAAAAACCATACATCTTGTGTACAGCAAATTAAATTTATTCCCAGGCGCCTCCAAACCACTGATAACAAGGATGACACCGAAAGTCTAAACACTGAGAAGAGTGAAAAACCCAAACCTGGTGAAAAAACGTAATTTGGCCGAATCCATCGGAGTCGGCGTAGAAAATTACCTTTAATTAGCGGGACTACTAGGGTCCACACTCTCAAACATAGGTTGAATAATACCCTGTTTTCATTTTTGTTGCAAGAACCCTAATGTTACAGATTTTTTGAACAACCTGACCAGAGGAGCGCAAGAAACGTCTGATAGTGCTCGTAAAACCAATAGATGAATTCCTGTAGTCTAACGGTCTCTACATCTACATTAAGATCAGACGGCCTAACTGTTATTACAGACAGAAGGGGGATCACTGTCTTTGAGACAATACATGGAAGCATGTTGCTTAGCAATGACTTCACCTTTCAAACCATCCTCAGTAATGTCTACTTCATTAGTATCTATTAAATTAGGAATATATTGCAACGCCTTTTTGCGGCTACGAATGTATGCAAATAGACGTTTTGGTGCACAAGTGAACGCGTCATCCAATCGCTGCTCGTACAACAGAATTTTGTCGTTTTAATGCCGTGCAAAGGTTTCTAGCTTGCCGATAATTGTCATAGTCAGTGGCGTTTTCCGGCTTACGAATATCGACCACAGATGTTGACGTTGCCGCAAAAGCCTTCGTGGCTCCTTTTCAAACCAAGGGGATCTTTCGCCATACGACGACGTGTGAACAACCGAACAGCCACCTCAATAACTGTAAAAATATTATTACGGATCAGAAGCTAGCAATCTTTAACATCAGCAGATTGATCGAAAGACTAATCGATAGATCAAGCAACATCCCGGATCTGGTACTCAGCTAGTGTTGCGATTCCAAATAAAACTTAAGCTGGCACGCTCACTACAGCCTGATGGAGCTTCAATCGGAAGCTGAGTAATATTGGACAGCGTGGGAGGGAATACCAAGTCCAAAATAGACTCACACTCAGTGGAGCCTACTCTGGTTGGATCGTGAACATGCTGCACGAGGCCCACATCTACCACAGCGTCAAATACATCCCGCTCGAATAACCCACAACCTTCCTATAGCCAAGTACAATCAATACTAGGAGCATTGAATTCGCCAATAATCAAGCAGTTTGACGATCCACCATATTGACATATATGAGGTATCAAACTATCTGCCTGAGTATCGGGAGTACGATAAACGACAGCTTTCGAGGCAAATAAAGCTGCAGTCATTATACGGAACCATAGACCCTCAGCCATTCCGACCGTCTGCTGGAAGCGAGCCAACACCGCGACGGAAATATGTTGTTGGAAGTATAAGGCAACCTCACCACCGATTCCAGCGTTTGTTCGATCTGAGCCAAAGAGTCTATATCCAGGTAGGGTCAGCTCGGGATCATACTGCTCAGGTGAGAGCCAGGTTTCCGTCAACGCAATGATCGTTAAAGGGTCCTGTCTAATCCGATCAAAGAGTTCATCCAGTTTGTTTCTCAAGCTCCTCGCATTAAAATATATCGTCAGATGTTCTCAGCGAACTTTTGGACTCATCATCAAAACCCGAAAATCCAAAATGCGCAAGTTAGTTTCACCTGCGGCTCTGCGCTCGTTAATCTCCTTCAGTAGCTTTTCGAATATTTACGCGATTTTCCGAAGAGAGATCACGCAGGATCGAAGTTTACTGACCTTTGACATCTTACCCCTCTTTAGCAGTGAGGTCACTTGCTCAGCGGAGTCCAAAACAATCTTCAACGGTCTGGCACGATCACCTGGCGCTGGCCTGCGGCCTAGACAAAACGCTGAGCGTACCGTTACAGCCATTTCACCTTCTTCGAAAAATGGGACAAGAGCAGAATTTGAAAAAAATGGCGTTCCTGTTTAACTTTGTCTATCGCCAATGCATCTGTTTGCTCCAGCGCATTGTAAAGAATGATGCAGGATTTCCTACTCCCATCAGTGGTATTGCTCTAGTCTTTATTTTTGATTGCTTTATTTAACTGTGGTAGTTCCTGGACCTAATTGGACTTAAGAACGTTCCTTGCACCGGCAGAACTAACTCCATCTTCTGAACCGATTACAGGCGAGGAAGCAACCACCGCAAAGGTGCGTACATCTTTAGATTGCACGCAAATTTCAATTCAATTCAATTCCATTTGAATGATCTAAAAACGATATAGCTTAAAAACCACAGTAGAATGTGGCAATTACGAATAACATGGGTAGTAAAACGGGATTTGTTTACTTACTGAGCATTTCAGGAATCAAGTGAATATCCATAGGGCAGAAACTGTTTTCAATGTTCGAAGCTTTTATGGAGTAAAATATATAGGATCAATGTTTGGATTGGTCGACATAAAATTGTCCAAATTCGATTTGAATATATCCAAGTGGGGTGAATGTCCAACATTACGGGGTAGGGAGTTTAAGGTAAAGCATACACGTACAGAATAAAAACACCTTCGACAGTTTATACACGAGTCGGAATAAGTACTTTATAGTCGTGACTCCGGAGGGTTCTGCGTGGTATTCGTGTGAATAGTTTATTTAGGGGATTGTTGGGGATATGCAGTATATTGAACATAAGAATCAATTCAATTCAATTCAATTTTAATGGTCTAAAAAGCATATAGCTTCACAAAAAAATCACAGAATAATATGGCAACAACGAATATTATAACAAGCAAAAATGGGATTAGATTGTTTACTGTGCAGTTCAAGAATCAAGAAGATATTCAAAATGTAGAAATTGTTTTCGATTTTTGGGATAACAAATGCAGGTGCACGGTGTTAAGATGTATAGTTTTCTTCGGTGCACGGGTTTAGGGTCAAAAGAGCATCAAGGCTTCTCTTAAAAGTTTGCTTGTTCGGTGAGTTTACAACATTATCTGGAAGATTGTTCCAAGTAAAACAAACTCGCACGGCAAAAAAATGTCGTCTGCAGTTTAGTCTCGAGTGAGGGACAGTTAGAGTAAATGTGTGAGCTCTTGTATTATGCGAGCTCCGTAGATTCAATAAGCATTGTAGAGGGTGGTTTTCAGTATTCAAAATATTGTAAACTAGAATTAAATCCCCTCGGAGACGACGACGTGGATAATCAAATAAATTTAGCGTTTTGATTCGCTCATTGTAGGGTTTCCGGCTGAGTTCAGTGGCAAGTTTGGTAGCTCGATGATATATTCGTCGCAACATCTTTTTAAGCCATGGCGACCATGCTTGAACTGCATATTCCATCGTGGGTCTGATGCACGTATTTATAATACAGGAAATGGTCTGTTTTGAGAATCTACCGAAAATTCTCTTCAGGAGTGACAATTTCTCTTATATTTTGCTATAGACGTAGTTGCAGTGTATCGACATCCCTAGGGTGTTGCTTATTAACACACCCAAGTCCTTTGGTTCCATGTTTGGAGAGAGGCTTTGTGTTCCAAGAAAGTACTGGTACTCTACATATTTGCCAATGTTTAACATGTGACACTTTTGGAAATTGAAAAATATGCGATTTTTTAGGGACCAAGCCTGGAGGTTGTCCAGATCCTTCTGGAGCAGTTCTAAGACTTCCGACTTACTTATCTTAACCACACTTTTATATCGTCCGCGAACAGTACGATCTTGCATTTGATGAGAGCTGGTATGTCATTGGCATAAAGCGCGAAGAGGATTGGTGTAATGACGGATCCCTGAGGCACTCCACTTGTCACGGCTAACGACTTCGATAAAGCACCGTCCACAGAGTCTTAAATAAGCCGATCAGTCAGGTAATTTTCTAACCATGCTGACAGACTGCCAGTGATACCACAACGTTCCAGCTTCTGCAAGAGAATACTGTGGCTTACACGGTCAAATGCTTTCGACATATCGAGGTAACATACACGGATAGTATCCTCAGCATCTACTGCTCGAGTTCAGTCGTCAAGGGTAAGGAGAAGGTTAGTAAGGCAGGAGTATCCCCTCCTAAAACCGTGTTGGGCTCCCGAAAATAGCTTATTTTCCTCAAGGTATTTGCTCAGTTTTTTTGCCACGATCCTTTCGAGTACCTTGGATACGGTGGACAACAAAGTAACAGGTCTGTAATTTGCGGGCTCCGAACGCACCCCGCCTTTGAAAATCGGGGAGATTATACCAGATTTCCATTCAGTCGGTATGACACTTTGCGACAACGATTCGCAGAATAACTGAGTTAGAGGTCCGCATAGAGATTGTGCACAATGCTCGAGTATATTCTGGGTAATTTTATCACAACCAGGGGATTTTCTGGGATTCAACGATAGTAGAGTTCCCAGCACCTCTTCTTTGTTGATGGTTATTGTGTCCAATGGTAGAGGATGCGTTATTTCTGGATCCATTTGTATATCCACGCTTTACTTTGGACAAAATACTGTAGCATAATAATTTACCAAAGCATCCGCGGTGTCAGCTGCATTTGTGGTCATTCCAGTGGGCATCCGCAAGGCCGCAACTCCTGGTTTCACTGAACACTGCTTGTTCACAATCTGGTAAAGAAGCTTGGGATTCCGTTCCATTTTAGACATTATGACAGCTTGATACTGTATTTTGTCTTCAGCAATAAGTTTGATGACCTGGTTTCTTAGTTTTCTAAAGGTCTCCCATGTGGCATCGGTGGTTAACTGGCGATGGTTTATCCAAGCCTTATTTCGCAGTTTAATCCATTTCCGAGTGCGACTGCGGATTTTAAATTCGAATGCCTTTCCACACTGTTTTGGTACGAATGCTGAGTTTGAGGTGATTCCCCGGTTTAGATTGGTCAAAATGCTACAACACTGCTCTTTTACTCCTATGCCTTCAATTTGCCGATCGTTAATCAAACTTAGGGCGTTTGATAATTTTGATAGGCATACCTTTCTGATGAATTTTGTTCTATCGTTTGTTCGCTCTGCTCGACATAGGTAGTCAAAATTCAAGACCAAATGGTCGCTCGAACCTAGCGGACAATCGTATGTAATGCTTTCGACGGAGTCCTCTTCAGTTGTCAAGATAAGATCGAGCATTGAAGGCATATCTCTCCCTCTGTATCTTGTATTGCTTTCAACGTGATTATATAAAGGAACTTCGTCAAACAGCTGCTGGAAGATGGCAGCAGTGAAGATGTTCGTCTTCAGCAAGTTAGGCAGATTAAAGTCTCCCATGATCAAGATTCTGGTATGATATCTCGAGGCAATCAAGCGTAGCTTGTCGAGTAGATTCGTATTATACAACTTCCGGGGCTGCTGGTGGACGATAAATTACGCCGATTGTGCAATCATCGCCTGTAGTCGTTGTCAACAAACACCATAGCGTGTCCTGAAGCACCAAGTCGGAATCCGTCAGTTCTTTGCACTTGAGTCTCTGATCATAATAGAGTGCCACACCTCCTCCACGTGACGCACGGTCTCGGCGGAGCAGTGACATGCCAGCAATCTCTAACTCACAATCGTGGATTTCCGGGCTCAGCCAAGTTTCGGTAATGGCAATTAGCTGAGGTCGTTTAGTCTCAAACCGAGCGACAAGTTCGGCAAATTTGTTAATCAAGCATTGGGCATTGGTATAGAGGCATCCAAGAACAGTTTTGGTAAGCAAAGATGGATGGTGTCGTGTGATGTCATAATCTGAGACAACCGTCATTGTCACGCCGACTCTGGAAGAGTCGGCACTGTTCTGTTTTTTGACAAGTTAAGTAGCATATCGGTCGTTTCGGGTTGAGAGGAGCAAATCGAGTCCTCTTTTTGGCCAAAAAGATTTCTGTATCTGGCTTCAGTCCACTCTCGGGAGTCATTTTGGGTGGCTTTGCGTTCAATTGCTGATTTTGTGTCCCAGCTGAAGATTCATTTCTTGGTTCAGTTGATAGGGCTTCATCAATCCTGACAGTATTTAATGCAGAATGGGCTGCATTTATATCAGTGTTTATGTGATCGCTAAGGATTACACCTTTTGGGATTTTGTGTTTCCAGCTTTTCCAGTTGGAACGTACAGTATCAACCATAGTACTCATTAGAAGTTTATTTTTAATGGACGTGGCCCATTACCTTTGTATTTTTGCTGAGGAAGGCAGTCTAAAAGTATCCACGACAACGGCCTTTTCGACGAAAATGGTATCAGCCAGAAAACTCCATTGCCTGTAGTCATGCTCAGCTCGCTCGTTAGCCTCAGGATTGTCTGCCAGTTCTGGAACTCCGAGGATGATGAGATTGCGATTAGATGTCTTTCTTTTGTCGTATGTATTGTTCCTCCTTTCGGACCATGGAATATCAACATGAATACGAATATTCAGTGAATTGTTAGACCCAAGTAGGTAAGAATTTAGTAGTACGTTTTCCAGGTCACGCTCATTTTCTAAGTTAACCCTCAAAAGTCTGGGTTTATCCTGATGAGGTGAATCACGCCGTCTAGTTAAACGAGTCAATGCTAACGGCACTACAGTTCCAATTTTCATAAGTTCACACAGTTCCTTCCATTTTTCTTCATCATGCCTTTGACGGTCTTTGAAGAGAGTGCATTCTGGCTCAGGAACGTCAGTACAAATGACACTCAAAAAGTGTGCCTTACGATTGGTGGAGATGTTATTTCGTTTCACCAAAGCATTATCTGTTTTGGGATCAGTTTGTTGTTTAACGGCTCGCTTTTCATTCTCGGATTTTGTTGAATTTGTTTCAGACCTTTACAAGGCACGCGGATCGTGGGAACGGCTCAGTTGTTCTGAATTGCTAGGTCGAATGTCCGTATGTTCATCATCGCATTTTTTGCCTTCCTGCTTCCTTAGAAACGGAGATGAAACACGATTTCCACACTCAAGTCTAGGCTTCAGTTTGCTCATTACTAAGTCATTTAGCAAACCTTCAATTCTCTGTATGCGATCCTCTAAATTCAACACCATCATATTAGTTTTAGTCCGAACAACAACGTCCTTTCTAGATGGTTGGAGTTGTATGATGAATGAGGGGATATTTTACGTCCCATGGTGTATGTGCGTTTTGAATGGATGCAATGTTATCAATTAATTTATAAAGATTTTAGATTTATGATGGAATAACGCAAAACGATCCGCAATACAATAGAAAGTTAGTATAAAATTTAAACCAAATACTATTTCGTGTCAGCATCAATTAGTTTGAAAGAGGAGTGAAACTAAGACGAAGTTTGAAATGGAGAGGAGAAATGTATGTGGGAAATAAATTGATTGAAATTTTTTTTTCCAATTGTGTGTCAATCGGTAACAATAATGGTTTTAGGTAAGTGGGGTCAACGCAGTATTATTCAATATGAAATCGTAACGTTTATTTGAAGAGAATTTCATTAGGTGAAAATACAATTTCTTGGCGAAAACCTTTCCTCAATAAGTATAAAAGGACTTCATAAAAGTACCGACGAAAGTTTTGTCGGAAATGTGATAATGGATTGGACGGGTTAGGATTGCGTTCCCGATGACCGGAACCAAATTTTAAGGGGTGCCTGTCTAGGTTGGACGCGTGTAATTAAATTGATCATGAAAAATGTTTTGCTTTGCAGACCTGACCAAAAACGTAAGACAAGCTCGCAGAAAATGCGAATTATTTTGCACATTAACATCCGTATGCGCATTTCTTTAAACCGACACAGCAAAATCATCACCGACACGATTGAAATCTATCTGTCTGCTCCATCTGTTTGCTGAGAAAATATTTGGAGTTGGTGGACTCATTCTAAAATGATTATTGTAAAATGTTGCCTTAAATTTTTGCTCTTGAAGAAGTCCTTGATTCTCAATTGTTAACCAACATGAAGCAGAAATAATTGTTTCAAGAAATACCCAAACAATTCATATACGGATCGAGCTGTCATTAAACAATTTCAGGTTACCAACTTGAAATAAACTTTTAAAATATTGTTTGTATGTGATGGAGAACATTTGCTTCCAGAGAAATACATATAACTGAGTAATACAATGATAAAACAAGGTATTTGAAAATATTCGAAACCGATCTGGAGTCCATAATCATGAAAGTAAACTTTGCAATGAATCGGTTACATGTATATATATCAGATATATATATATATTATAATATATATATATTATAGATATATTATATATATATATATATATGGATTTCATAACGACGTCTGATTTGTCAGAGTCGTAAGAAAAAGTGTTGATTAGATCCTGCCTGTTAAAAAACTAGCTGAACTGAAAGATCTCTGCAATCAGCACTCACTAGACGTCATAGCAATAACTGAGACATGGTCCCAACCTCACGTGATCGATCGCGAGCTCTCTATTCCAAACATGACCCTGTTTCGGAGAGACCGCTTAATAACAGGTGGTGGAGTATCTGTTAACCACCATGAACGTTTATACTGTACGGTAGTTACAGATACTGAACTCGATCTGGAAGACAGTTTATGGTGCAACTTGAAGCTCGACTCAGGCGACAGTTGCGTCGTTGGTGTAGTTTACCGTTCAACATCATCATTGGATGCTTATAACGAAAAACTCTTGAAAGCAATGCCCTACGCCGGAAAACAGCTCAATTCGCAATTGCTGATTATGGGAGACTTCAATCTGCCTAAACTATATAACCGATTAGATCATCCACCCCTATACCTAGATTACAAATTTCGCGAACTGTTCGATTACATCCCCTTATATAATCATGTTTCCGATTATACACAACAACGAAATTTGCAACAGACTACTGTTCTAGACCTAGTCTTAACGTCCGAAGCCACAGCCGTTGAATATGTTCAGTATCACCTCCGCTGGGCCGAAGCGACCACCTCGTTCTGCTATTTCAATACGTGTGCAACGCCGGTAGAATTGTCAAGCAAACAAATCGAAATTTAAAAGTGGATGACATTTGTTTGATGGAAACAATGGTATCTTTCGATGAACATAATATAAATTTCAGTGATCCGGATTCGCATTGCAAAACCCTGACAGATTACATGATCAACATGATACATTTCAATTCTAAAAATGTCCCGAAACATAATAGCAAAGAACCACACTACAGAATTCGCAGTAGGACTAGAAAATGGTTGACAAAGCAAAATTTGGCATGGGCTATTCACAGGGTCTCCAGAACTGATTCGACGTGGGCAAACTTTCGCGAATTTCGAAATCAAGTCACAAATCGCATCCATGAGGACAAACAATATCACCAGCTTCAGCTGGCGGTAAGAATGCAGCGAAATCCCAAACTGCTTCATCGAAATGTTAACAACACTACGAAGCTGAAACCCGGTGTTTTTCCGATCATGACAGATAACGGACTAACTGATTCTGTGCTGGAAACCGCTAACGCTCTAGCCAGTTTTTATTCAGGACTTTTCACACCAAGGATGAATTACAGCGGTCAGAATTGTCAGCACCAATTGTGCCGGAAATTATATGCGATATATGCATCAGTTCGGAAATAGTGCAGCACCACCTACGCAAGTTGAATATCAACAAGTCCACGGGAGCTGACGGAATCACACCTTCAATCCTAAATGTAAGCGGCAGTCAACTGTGCGAAACACTTTGTGATTTATTTAATCACTCCTTGAGGGAGGGTGTTGTACTTAATGACTGGAAGCGGGGAATCATAACACCCATCTACAAAGATGGAACTCGTTCTGACCCAGCAAATTACCGTCCTGTTACACTCCTTCCAGTGATCTCAAAAATTATGGAGCGAATTGTGTGCGAAAGAATTGTGAGTCATCTTGAAGCCCAAAACTTGTTGTCTAGAGAGCAACATGGATTTAGGAAGTCTCGTTATTACTTGACTAACCTACTGGAGACGCTGGATGACTGGACGCAGGCAGTGGATAATGGTGGTTGCGTGCATGCATGTTACTTGGACATATCAAAGGCGTTTGATCGCGTGGACCATTCTATACTCCTGCGCAAGCTGCACGATGTTGGTATTAATGAGTGCCTTCTTGCCTAGCTGAGAAGTTACCTTCTTGATCGCAAAGCAACTGTACGTATCGATGGTGTGATGTCTGGGGAAATCGAAGCCACTAGCGGTGTCCCACAAGGTTCGGTACTTGGTCCGGTTCTCTTTTTGGTCTACATCAACGACCTTCCGAAACTATTCACAGCCAAAATGGTTTTCTTTGCAGATGATGTTAAACTTTGGATGCGAATCACGTCAAGCCTCGACTGTTTGCGCTTACAAAGTGATTTGGATATATTGAACAGCTGGTCGGAGCGAAATAAACTTCTATTCAACTTCCGAAAGTGTGAAATGTTGCAAATAGGCGAAGATTTTCCATTCTCATACAACCTTGGATCAAATAAACTGGAATGGACAACCAAAGAAAAAGTCCTCGGCATATGGATAAGTCTTAAGTTTAGCATGCAATGCGAAGCAGCGTACGACCCAGCTAGTCGCATGCTAGGTATGCTTCGGCGTATTTTCGGACATTTTTCCCGTGAATCATTCTCCATGCTCATAAATACGTATATTAAACGTATATTACTCCGTGCAAGCTTGGGCACCGTGACTACAAAAAGACATCAAGCCGCTCGAGAGCAACTAAAATGGTTGCCTGCCTCCGCAACCTACCATATGAGAATCGACTTGAGCATCTTAATTTGGATACACTGCTTCACAGACGGGTTCGATTTGATCTAATCCTAACTTACAAAATAATGAACTCAAAGGCGCACCCTCTGAGGCATCTATTTCTCCTCCGGTCAAGCCATGTCACACGTACTCATCCATTGGCATTTGATATCCCACCCGAACTGCCATCGGTTCTTCTATTCGGTGCGCGTTTGTTACTTATGGAACTCCCTACCCTCAGATGTTGTCCAATCATCTAGTGAAAGGATTTTCAGGAACAAATTGGATATATATATGCAAGATTCAAGATGCGTAGTAATTCCACCGTACATCCCATTTATATAACATGATTTTTTTCCAAACGAATATTTTTTACCCATCATACCGCCACAATACATGACATGTTTTTGTAACTACAAAACTGTCGATCTTCCTAATGACTCTATTTATTTTGTATATATATTTATTGTTCTTATACGAATATCCTTTGGCGTTGTACAGGTACGAGCTTTTTTATACCATAAATTCTTGAATCTTGAAGCAAAATCTATGTTGAATTGTTGCTTGAGACGCCTATAATATTCAAAATCAAGGTACAGGTTCACTTCCTCTACGATCCTACATTATATGAGTTGCAGCGAAACTCCATAAGACCCAATAGTTTTCGGCAGAAAATGCATTTAAATTTCATTGGTGACACTAGCAAGGATAAAGTTACACCAATCTATCCGGATCTATCCAAATCAACAAACTGATTGGAATAGTCACATACCAAATTTCTCATGTGAAAAATCTCCATCTTAGATAATTGTACACTACACTCCCGCGCAATGCTCCCGGTACTGCAGCCTCAACCTCTACAGAACAAGAGCTATTCAGAAAAGATAACGCATGCAGACTAATCGGGAGTAAAATACTCGTGTTACTGGTGAAGATCAGTTTTAATTGAACTGAAACGATTATGTTGTGATCAAGCACATTACAATGCTCACTCAGTCTGTCTTAATCCTTGTAAGTGCATACTTTGGACTACTGTTTTTGATCGAATTTCGCGTATTCATCTTCTCAACAATATCGATTGTAGCGCATGTTTCAACGATTACAACAGATAGATCGAACGTAAAATCTCAACCTTGATTAAAGCTGTCATCAATATGTTTAAACTCAACCCGGTGACAATCCTCTCTACCGTCTTGACGTAAACGCATTTCTTTAACAAAGTTTGTTTTGTTAAACAAAAAGCGATTTTATTGCAGGCATGGGTACACGTTAATATATCGCATATGAAAGCAGTTTAAATGCAGCAATGTTGATTGCTCAGCGAATTCACCAGTGTGCTTGAACCGGATTGGCACGTCCAGCAAGCAGCCTGGCTTTGATGGCTCTAAATTGCTTCATCAATTTTTCTCTGAACACAACAGCGAAAACCAACAGCGCGACGAAAAAAAAGCTGCAATTGTGATTGCTGCAATTGCACCTGCGCTAACTTTTGGAATCCGGAATTGAACAGCTGGTGACGTCGCTCCGGACGATCCAGTCACTTTCAATTCTACGTGCAATTCGTAGTCAGTACCTGAAAGGTAAGTGTAGTTTTTTTAGGATTTCAGATGCATTGTTATCCATATTATTGAAATATGGCTAAAAATTAACAATAGATATAATATAAATATATCCGCCGGCGTGCAAATGGCGTCAATCAACTGAGTATTTATATTCGCTACGAGAGCTGTGGAGGAGATTGTTGCTTCGGACTCGGAATGTATATTCAGTGTAAAACATTTTGCAGCATAAAAACATCATGCGACCGTGATATACATTCATGGTCGATATCAAACGAAGGAAGCCAACAACATGAATATATATCGGAATAATATCTCGCAGAATCCTTCTCTGAGTCGCAATATTTTGGTGTACGAATCATTTCAAAGATCTATCACTAACTTTGTGCTTTTGCAACAGCCAATGAACCCACTTCTTAGTCATACTGAAACGTAGCGCGAAGGTAGAAGTTCATTATCCTTGGTAACGTTGACAGCGAGAATCTTCTTAATATACCCAACAATCAGCTTAAATGTCGATATATATTCTGAAAATTAACCGTGCTCTATTGATTTCTACTAATCCATACTGCATGTAATTTTTCAAAGGGCATAATGACAAGTTTTCAGTTCCCAATCAATATGTCCAAGCCACGTTATTGCAGTTACTGACAGTCAACAGTAGAAGATATTCGCTTCCAATTTTCTACATCATCGGAGAACTGGTCCATTGTATATGATATGTGGATAGGTAAAGCCACCAAGCTAGTGGTCGGGTTTCTGTTGATTACATGTGAAGACCAACTGAACAATTCGCGGCAGTATACAATTTATTATCGACATAAAAGATATGACATCCTCGGTTTTTGGATTCAGTGTGTTCAGTTTGTATGAGTGTGTCTCAGTTAACTGACTGGTGCAATGCTATTTGAAAATGTGTATTATCAATACGAATTTTAGAGCTAGATGACATACGGATCCCAGATGCTTAGGTTATAATACCAGTTAGATCATTAGGTGATGGTGATTAAATAATATATAATAGTGAGGTGCTTCGCCAATTATTGTATCCAATCATATGCGCTTCAATTCCTAAATATTTTGATTTTTTGATTTGTACAAATAATTTTATTCCAAATAATTGTGTTTTGATTATCAAGTCTTTCTGTTTGCAAATTTGTTTGAAATTTGAAGTCATGTTCAATGATGATGTAATACATTATAATTGGATTCTGCAACACTGGTTTGTATATTGATGTCATCAAATTTGTATGCTCCATACGCGGACGATATGTGAAGATGATTTAGGAAAATAAACAAATTAAAAACACCGCGAAATTCAATGTTGCGTATATATCTTTCATGAAGGACGTGAAAATGGTGCCGTTGAAACTAACCGGTTTGCAATTTGTCCGTGGTCACACAACGATCGTTACATGAAAATTGTTTGACCGAATACACTCCATTCTGCGCCAAACGGTAGAACAGATTGTAAATAAAACGGCATTGACCTTCTGGTAAGTTCAGAATTTTATTGAGGTTATCCTCCTCGAGGCAAACTACAACTGTGTCGCCTTTGGCCTCCTTGGTTGTGAATTTCAGAAGCTTCGATTCTAAAATGCATTTCTCAGTTTACTATTCAATATCAGGAAAAGGTATATGATTAAACTATAATAGCTGCATCTATTTATTTAGTAGCATGATATTTGTTGGATAAGCACAAGTTTTGAAGAACTCAGATTTAAAAATAACCCTACTAACGGTAAGCAACAAACTGGTCGTTGCAATGGAAATCATATTTAGTACAAGAGAAACTAAACGGTTAGAATTCTTAATTCAATAATAATTTGCTCTGTACATGTTGTGCCTATCAATAGAACGATTATAAGAATTCCATTCGCAGAACAAGTTTTCGTGTTTGTCATAACACGTAACAGAAAATTGTCACGCGTATGCGGATCCTGATTTTACTGTCCCTACCTAATGAGTGCAAACAGCACGAAACCGGTCGTGGGAAGTTTTGTGTGAAGGAGATGCATGCAAATGTGTTTTATGTCACCTTTCTAGCAATAGTAATTAAGATATTTATTTATTTATATTTTTGTTCATAATTTGTTAATTTGTAATCAAAGATTTTGAAACGGCATATCTGATCCACGTTTGCCCTATTGTATATGGTTCTTTCAAGTATGTTGCACTAAAATGCTGGAATTAGTAATAAATTTAATTTAATAATATCAATATATCCCAAAATACAAGGATTCCCTAAACTGTGTAAATCTTGTTTTGTATTTCAAACCAACTAACCTGGAATAATAGTGAGTTCCAACGTCGAACCGATATTGTTATTTTCAGCGTCGATGCATTTATACTCTTCGACCGAATTCATGTCCATATCGCGAATGGAAAATGAATGGATATCACCTTGGTTTTGTGGGACAGAATTCCTATAAAATCAGATTAATGCAGCATTATCACGTTTTCATTTTATACTTGTAAATTGTTAAAATTCATTTCCATTCGAATAATGATAGTGAAAATACCGTGAACTACCGTAATAAACGATCTAGACACATCTACAGTATATGAGTCTTTTTTTTAATTATAGCATTTATATATTATTATTAGGTATTATTATTTTAAAAAAACGTTAGAATTGCAACGAATTATTGGCGTCATTTCTTTCTCATTATATATTGCAGAGACATTCCAGTCAATCACAGGTGCTGCATTGCACCGATCTGAGGATTTAGCAAAATAGAAAATGAAGATTTATCAAAATAATTCATTCATCGAAACAACGGATTGGCTTTTTTAATGACAGGATACGCATATGCATCACAACCAGGAAATGTTTCAAATGTTCATGCGTCTTTCTTTACTCAATTATAGATTCTGTCTTGAAACAAATATAATAATGTTCACCCAAATTTACGTTATTTTGGACGCATGATCCAATTTAGACCTTTTAGGAAATACAAAAGAAATTGAAACAGATTCCATTGGGCGGAAACATAAAATGCCATTCCTAGGAAGAAATACAAGCAAATGATTCACTTTACTCTTGACGAAAATTCGCTGATATTGTGGAGAACTGGAATGCATTATTTATGAGGGCTAATCATGATTATTTGAATGACATACAAAACCCTTTCATCTAGTACAACACTGGAGCAAGAAGACAATCATAATCTTAGTTAACTCCGATTTTTTAAGTGTTGCGTGAGACATTTTTAAACCTTAACATCATAAAGAACTTGAGGATATCGGTTGCTTTTGATGGATCTGCATTTTGTTGATGTGAGCCTAAAGTGTCTAGCGCACCGATGGCTTGAGATGAAACCGTGAACACAAAATTTATTGGCAAATGAGGAGGAAGCAGGTGTTTTGTACATTGTTATATATACGTGATCGACGAATTTGCTATGTCTTATGTACGTGGAATTTTGTGATAATGCCCTCAACGTTGAAATTGTTGATCTCAAGGATGAAACACTAAACAATCTTCCAGGTGATGTGAAATTCTAGGGGCGTTGTTAATGCGCAATTGAGTGCTCAAATTCCTGTGCAAACAATTAGACGGACAATTAAACATGAGATCAAAAGATCACCATTGTAACGATCGGCATGGCTGTTGCAATCAATAACAACTGGAAAACGTAGCAAGCAAAACTTTCACTAGGCGTAAGATTAAGCTTGCTCAGGTGTGTCATCTTGCTACCACCCACAGAATCATTGCAAGGCGCAGCTCGATAGCAAGCTCGATGCTGTTCGTCAAGATGTCACTCAAGGTGCAATCCATGTTAATGCTGGGTATATCAAAACCAATTATTTTCGCTGGTTATAAACGCGTTTTCATCATTTAACAAGTATACGTCACGAGGACGTTTTGTTGTTAATGTTGGGCTCCTTCGCTTGATGTCCACCGTGAGTGTACATCATGAGCGCATGAAGAGTTCATGCTCCTCAGCTTTTCAACTGACAAGTGCACACCAAATGCGAAAAACAGAATTGAGGCTAACTTAGTACGTTACGAAAGCTTTCAACAAAATAACAGTATTACGGGGTGTGTTGTTTTGAAGAATTTAGTAACATACATTTAACTACATCGAAAGTCTCGATTTAGACAGCTAAAACAAAAAGGTGTTGACCTCAGTTATTTTGTTCAAACATTTATGTCATGCAAGCCCATCCTCATAATCAGCGTGCAATCTTGGAGAATGGGATTGAATTCGTGCACTAATAAGAACTAAAAGCTGATACATGGATGGAAAATTCAAAAAGATCCAATGGTTCATGCATATTTTAACCAATAATTACTTGACGATCGATTGGGTGAATATATTTTTAGTTTTCCCGAATGCTCATTGGCATGTATTTCACCAGACTATTCCACGACCGGCTTCAATCTGTTTGCACCCGTTTAAGTTAGGAAAGGACGATCAGGATCCGCATGCGCTTGCAATAGTGGAAGAATGGTAAACAAGTTGCGCTGTTAAGCCAATGTTGGCTAAGCTTGGTACGAGCAACCTGTCCAATCACATGTGCACAAACACATGTAGATAGGAGTTGAACCCAAATGACTGTTGGCATGTATTTTTCAGTGGTCTTTCAATAAGAACATGTGTAAAATTTAGCTGCTAACGAGCGTTTACCTGACGAGTGTTGCAGACGAACCAAACGGTTTGGCACAATGCACTTCATATTGGCCCTGCGCAAATACGGCAGATTTCGTGACACCATTTACGTCAAATTTTGGATGAGCTATCCACGGACCCACATCGTTCCGGGCGATTAGAATAGGACCAAGTGCATCGGACAGCAACAATTGGATATTTTTTTCGGCCATTCCATGTTCGTTTTCTCCTTTACATGTGTAGATACCTTCTGTCGACGTAATCGCCCTCTGTTTACATTAAATTATTTCATTGTGTTGAATATGAAACGGCAATAAAATCAAATTACGAGCAATTGTTTTGCTTTAAAAATCTGAGATTGTTGATGCATTTTAGCGGTTCATTGTCTCGATCATCAGTTCATTATAAGTTTGATAGCGACAATTTTGTAATCGAGTTTAGGTATAGTGTTTTTCTGGACAATCGAAATCACAATTACAAAATACATCATAATATACTACGACATTAAAATCGAAATCATTAACATCTATTATATATCAAAATAAATTCAATCTTTAGCAAATGTACCAGAAAGGTAACACAGCGCCTCTGGATGTGTGCAGGTTTTTGAAAAAGTCAGTAATTCCCAAATCGACGACTGGTACCTGTATTGCTGGTTCACCAAAGTAAATGAATATTGCAACTCATCACTGACCTTTTCTATGGTCACTTTTATTAATTTAAATCCATACCTGGGTTATTTTTGCAGGGCTCGACAACCGTGAGCCTTGATGTACGAGAAATATTTAAAGAATTTTTTACTCGAGGCGCATTTGATATGAGCACAGAATGAATAACAGTACCGCATCTATACCAATGTACCCTAGCGGAAATATCAACCGATCAGGACCAAGCCGCATCAAGCCGTGTAACTCTGCACGATTTATAGTATCGTACAGCTATACGCTTTTTATATTACACATTTTTGAGTCTTGAAACTTGAAGTCTCAAAACATGCAGGTGACAAAGTGATTATATAAAAAAACACGATCGAATTAAGTTGCAACACAATGCTAGTTGTTATGCCGACGGGTATTTGAAACAGAGTAGCCTCTATATATAAAAGCTGTTAATTTTCACGCTATGTATGATGGGTTCTAGAGTTACATTGGTCTATTTTGTCAAAGTCATTCCGATGATTCAATATCTCTTCCTTTATTCGACGAGTGAACGAATTCAGCAGTTCTTTCGCCACTTGCCTGGCCGGTGGTTTAGTTAATTGAACGAAGGTTTCCTAGAAGTCGTTACTTTTATTTAATCAGGAATTAAGGACTCGGTAATTTTTAACGGTTGCAGTTAAGAAGCCTTTTAAGAATGGCCAAGAACTTTAATGTTCTTGCTCCCACGCTATTGTGTATATTCGTTGCACAGCTGTTAAAGCTGGCGGCCAACATCTCTCAACCATTTATGTCTGTGGACGGAACATAGAAGGAAATTTACGTTTTTAAATTACCTCTATCACGTAGTTATCAGTCTGGTCAGATGTTGTACCGTCCACGATCCAATTGACAGTTGGCTCTGGGTCCCCGGTAAAATCACACTGCAATTCCACTTGTTCGCCTGTGAAAGCAATCACTGGTGATCTGCTTGACGATGCTATTGAAGGGAGCGCTCCATTGTAGGACAGAAAAGCGTTGTGGATAATCCAACCTTGAACGTTCGACAAATTGCACTGCACGATGTAGGATGCTTGATTATCAAGATTTTGTAGAACCAACTCCTGAAAATATATAGTGGATATGTCCATATTATTATGGATCGTTGATATAATGTTCGTTTTATTAAAATATAGAAAGATAATTTGGTGGTATGACATTCAAGAATATAAATGCACCGAGAATTTCTGCAGCAATGTATGTCAGATATATTAGTAATTACCTTACGATTGTTGCGCAGCTCAACAGATTCCAAATGTTCTGCATTCATGCCATCCTTCATCCATTGAATAGTCACCTGTGAATTGGTGGATTGTGTTGCTTCGCAGGTAAGTTTCGTTTCCCGTCCAATCAAAAAAGTCTGTGATTTCGGCTCGTTGGAAAATTCCGGTTTCCCTATTAGGTTTTAAAATTGTCGACAATGTTATGAATAAAATAGGTTGAGAGTTGTTCGTTATCAATGTACAAATATCAAACAAATGATGATTCAGAACATATGCGTAATATTACGTATTACTACGTAATAGTCAAAGATTCAATTCAATTCAATTCAATTCAATTGTCTAAAAATCACATAGCTTTGCAAAAACCACAGAATAATATGCGAATTACAAATAAAATAGGTAGTAAAACGGGTTTTGTTTGCCTACGGATTAGTTCAGGAATCACGTAAAAATAACCATTATTAAAAAAATAACGGCCTGCCGCTTAAAAGTATTGAGGTGTAAAATGAAATGAGAGAAATTATAGTAATTAAAGAGTATGTCAAATTTAATGATCATTGATCCCAGAACTAGAGACTCAGACATTTTTATGGTAGACAATGATGTAAGCTTACATTAGCCAGCGAGGTATATGGAGTTCAAACATAAAATCTTACAAAAACCAATATGGACAGTCACACACCGCATGGATTGTCATTTAATTATCAAGTTTAGAAGCGAAAACCACAAAGATTATGAGCGTATGATTCCTTCATGAAAAATATTCAAAGCGAAACCAAATTATAACCGACAAAATATTACGACGAATATCCTATCTAGAAAGCGGAATGCTTAACGCCTTTGAATGCTTTCCTTTAATTGTGCTTTAGCAAGTGATTTAGTCGATGATTTTCAGTATGCAATTCTTTGAATGTCGCGTTTTAAATTGAACAACATGTAGCTGGGCCTAGATACCGCGAAGAACGTGTGCTATACCTCGAACCATTTTATAACAAGAATGCGCTGGAATATCTATCGCATATTCCCAGAGATCATTCCGTTATGTTTAATTTAACAAAAACTTAAAGATAAAATGTGATTCAAATGACCACTGATCATCGCGAATTAACAAGATGCTATTTTGCAGTCTACCAAATTGTAAAAATGTATCGCTTTTCTACAGCTTTCTGAAACTCTTAGCTTCTGGCTCTTGGTTTATTCAATTCTCACTCCTGTTCTTTAATTTAAGTTTGACAAATTCAGAAATCTTATTCCGAACGAAGTTAAAGAGTCGATCATATATCTATCAAGATTGTTTTCGATTAAATGGCCGATGTAACATAAATTAAGACATAGGTGATACATTGTTAACCAGCCCACAGATCAGGGCATTAGTCTATATAGTCTTTTATTGTTCCCTCATATCCACATGTAGATTGACAACATACAAAACTTCAGAAATATCTTGATTGAGTCGTCTTATCTCCATATAATACACGGTTTCACGAATATTGGTTTGATCCAGAAGCCGTCATATGACTTGCGCAATGGGGCGTAGTAGTTTATAAGGTTTGTATCTCCACCTGATGACGGCAACCAGCCAGAAACCGGTAGTGGAGTGTAATTTCGGGGGATGTGAGCAACACATAACTTTAATAACATATAAGCATTACGCCATGAATATTTGGAAAGCCATAGAAGCTTCATCAGATTGAAAACATAATGAAAAAGGATCTAGCCAATTGTACAAACTTTGTTTGCATTACGAATACACGATCGGTCTCAAACATATATCGCTCGATCGCCAAGAAAATTTGTTGGAGTGTGAGCAACGTTGTAAACTAACAATAATCAATTATACTGAAGAAAAGCATTGAAACACAAAGGGTTGGATTATTTAATTTTAAGAAATGAAAGGAATCATTTCAAATTTAATAAATCCTACTCAGTGTTCAAATTAATCCCTTTATTTTCATTCATGCAATTGTCTGGTGGCTCTGCAATATAATCTGAACCGATTTTCTCTCTATTTTTCTCTGGATAATTTGACTTCAATTAATTTAGAAACATTTGTGTATAACGTTGAAATTCTTTTTACCAATGGCTGTTTGTATGAATATGAATTTAATGTCGTTACTGGTATTAATTGTGATTAATTTGTTGTTTATACTCACCATCAACATGTACCAAGTAGTCTACATCAGGTAACCCCGGATACGTACAAGTGTACGTTCCTTCGTGTGCAGCTTCGGCTTTCGACACGAAGAGTTCCGAATCATCTTGTGTGAGTGTAGTGTCGGGAAGACGTGCCTGTCGAAAGGAGGGCAGATCAAATGTATCGTAGAAATGGATATTTTTATCACCAAATAAAAATTCTATTAGTCTCTTTTAAAAGGCTTGTTTAATCTGTGGTGATGTATGCAGGTATACGTAAATAATATCTGCTTTATATTAAATATTACATAGAATATAAAAGTTTATAATCAGCTCAGTTACTCGGTGGTTATAATTCATTATGATACGAATCTGTTTTCAGAAGATATATGTCATAATTACCTACTCTAAAATAAAATGAAGACTATATATATTAAATTAATAAGTGATAACTGGCACTGACATATTTCAGATCAGTGCTTTGATTAGTTATTTTTTTGTCTTAGATATGCATGTTTAATTTATTGTTTTGTGCGTATTAAGCGCACTAGACCAATCGCCTTTATCAAAAGCTTTGGGACTCTTTGGATAACGCGATTAGCGTTGGACAGATTGACTTAAGCAATGAATCGGGAAACAATTTATCAGTGCATGTTAAACGTCTAGCTGATGTTGTTAATTGTGAAACCATGAACACAAACGTTTGGTGTAAAGTCCAGATGTTTAACAATCTACCAAATTATGTCATCAGCTGAAATGTTGGAATAATGAACCGGAAGTCTATTGATGATCCGAAGCAGTTTGTATGATAAACATTCTGAGGAAAACGTGTTTTTCCTCAGTTATATTACGAATAACAATGTATAGTATCAAAAAAGGCCGACCAGTTTCGCATGCAACCTTATTTTCAATGGCAGTTAGAATTTTAATGCGTGCGTACCAAAGTCAAATATTAATCACTGTCATATATCTTACTTAAAATGCTATTAGATATGCTAATTTTATTATTGGATATGATGAAGTTTCCCGAATACAGACTGTAAAGAATGAAATTAAAGAAACTGCAAACCGCAAAGTAATTGTGGATGTGTATGCCATACGCCACAAACTTTAATTGCATTGACATTTAAAATAGCTGAGACTCTTTTATTCTCTAAATTAACTAAGTTTTCAATACAAAATATGCAAAGAAAAACATTTTGTACAAAGCTTATTGTATGGATTTAAAGTCGAATGATAGATTTCTCGCATGATACAGTCATTACGATGACAATACTCAATATATTATATATTAATTTAACAATGTCTCTGTTTGCTTGAAATATAATAATTTACTTGCGACAAGTCAATTGAGGTTGTTGTTCCAAGCTTAGCGAATCTCCAAGTAGGAGTGATTGTTCTCGTTGATATTGCTAGACATGCAATTGAAAACGGCTGATTTTCCTGCACCGTGCGCTCCGAATCTGTGCGCCCCACAATTTTAGGCGGAATGTCATTGCTTCGATCAAATCCCTGAATTACAAAGATGCTTTCTCCGCCTTCTGCAGCCCTGGCTAATGATTCACCGCTGACTTTGCATTTCAAATGCACGAAACGTCTTTTACCAGGAACATTGTTCATAATTAGTAATTTTCCTGTAGAAATGGAAATATTTTGTTATAACTAATCTGAAATTGATGTTATATTATCACAGATAATCAAGTATATTCTGTGGTTTGAACTGCACATTAATTAAAGATAGCTCTAATCTAATCGATTATGAACACGTTTAAACGGATCTTCTATTACGCAAAATGTTGTTTGAATGATGTAACCATAACATTGAAGCTACTGTTCTTTCAACGAACCAAAAACAGAATCGCATAGTGATCCCAAGTCAATCTGTGAGATGCGTTGATGGTTGCACAATGTCACACGACTCACTGAGACTGAGCATACTGCCTCCAGCTGAAAATATCTAACAGCATGAACCGGTTGAGTAGTGTAAGTGTGAACGATGTGAGCCACAGCATATTGTGCTCATTCATCAACGCCTCGAGAAATTGACTAGCAACACAAAGTACTTATCTTTTTGAACTTCATGGTTGGTTGTAGGAATTTTTTAGCAGTGACTTCAATATCTATCTAAGTTTACCACATATAAACTAAAATTAATCTTAATATCTCCACTTTATAATGACAAATATCCAGAAAACTCTTGTTCTGTGTAAGTTAGAAGGAGGTGAGCATCATATTACTTTGGTAACTGGTATATTGCGTACACGTTTGACCATGTTAATTACATGTTATTGATTCCGATACATATGAATTACAATGTGATAAAATTTATAAAAGCATTTTAAAATTGTTTGTTATATTGAAACATTGCGGACTGTCAGGAAATTTTGAAACCGCGGATGTATTCACTCAATTGCAAGCGATGCTAAATTCAGATTCACGCTTCACACCAGGAACTCCAGTACTGCGTCCGTAGATGAGTCTAAAAAGGAAGTTGGTGCAATTGCCTTGACACATATTTCTTCCAAATAGCTCTCGAACTTTCACTGAGATTAATCGGAATAATTAGCAATTAGAAAATATGCGCTTGGTATAGTTTTCACGATTAGACATTTCCGCAAACTAATATACCGTCCTTATTAATCATTCTTTGTCGACCTTCAACAACTTCTATCATATTTGGATCCCGTATAGCAATATACTGTATCATTTAGGCGGATAAAGTTTACCCTCGACTATGGAGATCAAATGCACTTAATTATTATAATGTGGTCACCAGCCTCACTGAAACAAGTGTCACACGAAAACTAACATATGACATCATTGCTCTCTAAGGTAAACTTATAGATATTAACAGCGAAACACAATTGCATTTCCAAGTACAAAAGCTTTGCAATACAAACTGGTGCGTAGGTTTTTCATTATTAGGGAAATACGGAGTTGAGTTCCTTTTTATGGTTAATGATAGCGTGGTGATAAAAATCATGTCATAATGCCCTTTTCTTAATCTTTACGAGTCCTCACATTGGAGGCATTTTGTAAAGCGTCGTCTGCAAGCTGGGGAGGAGCAAATACAGCTCTTGGCTGCTGAACGTGGATCACGCCTCAGGCGTGCAACTGATGCAATACA
Organism: Atriophallophorus winterbourni; assembly: GCA_013407085.1. Classification (NCBI taxonomy): domain Eukaryota; kingdom Metazoa; phylum Platyhelminthes; class Trematoda; order Plagiorchiida; family Microphallidae; genus Atriophallophorus; species Atriophallophorus winterbourni. The sequence goes on from JACCGJ010016042.1 coordinate 121,933, forward strand.
ACCGAGTTCTGACTTTCGTTTGCCAGCGCTGCGGGAGAGATTGTTCCTCCCGAATCGGATTGTTTAGTCATTCCAAAAGCTGCTAAACTTGAACATTCACGCGATTGCGATGTACATCCATGGTCGACATCGACCAAAGGGGGCCAACAACAAAAACAACGAGTCCTCTAATAGACACAGGGAATACATTTAAAAAGCAGTCGGTGATTCCATCAATTCCACCATGTATGTCGTCATAGTTGTTGCCAACTCACAGAGGCCGAGATAAAATGACTGATCTCTCCCGCGATTATGGCAACGATCGATACTCTAAAATGAATTTGGGACGATATGGTGGTTTAAGATCGTTCGTTTAAGATAACGGTACCTAGTTTTTCTTGAAGATATGATCAAAATTGTCAGAGCGACGAAAAATACGTCCGCACAGTATCGTGTCTTCCAAGAAATTAGCTCTCATATAATTGTTAAGTTTTGATTTGAATGTAGACAAACTGTTAGAGCTTACCGGATCCGAAGGTACGGAATTCCGAACAAAGCACTCACGCACCGAATAAAAATACCTGCAGCAGTTTCGTTTAGATTGTGGAATAGAATAATAAGTCCAGGGTGTAGGAAACGGTAATGAGTATTTTGTATGCAACGAAGAGATCACCTCGCATTCTCATTTGTACAAATTTCCTCAGCTCAAGTCGTCTGTGTCGCCAAGCGAATGGCATATATTCTAGTCCAATGACAAGCTTAGTAGCTCTCTTGTATATGCGATCCATAAGTAAGATGTCTTTTTGGAGCCCTGGTGTTCAGGCTTGTGAGGCATAGTCTAGAACCGGGTGTATATTTGGGTTCATCATGAGAGGAAAACTGCCTGGGGAATAACGTCCAAATATCCGCCGTAACATGCCGAGCAGCCGTGACGCGCTTTTGTAAACGGCTTCACATTGTAGACCATTTCACAAACTACCGCAAATCCAGACACCCAGGTTATTTTATTCTTCAGTGTACCCCAGGATTATGTCGCCGAGGTTATATTGATAGGAGAAGCCAAGTTTAGGGCCGATCTGAATGATCTTCAACTTTTGCTTATTCAATGACAGTTTATTTTTGGATGGCCAGTTGTTCAAAGCATTCAAATAGTTTTTTGCTGATTCGCCTCCATAGTTTTATATCGTCAGCAAACAATGCCTTTTTACTGTCATTTGGTATTGGTTTATCATTCATATAAACCGGGAACAGTATTAGTCCAAGCACTGAGCCTTGTTTAACACCGCTAGTGACATCAATTTTCTTCGATAATAGGCCGTCCACACGAACTCGCGTGTGTCTTTTGGTGAGATAATCTCTTATCAATTCGTATAGTCTTCCAACAATACAGTGTTTCTTTAGTTTGTTCAAGAGTGAATTATGATCTACTCTGTCGAAAGCATTAGAAATGTCCAAGTAGCGCGTGTGAATACAGCCCCCGTGACCGAAAATCGAAGACAAACGGTTCACACTATATCAACCTAAATCTCAGATATCATCTGAGTGCTTTGTCGCTAACTTCAAATTTACCATTTTAAACGCGTGTGGGAAGGGGATGCTACCGGAAAAGTAATTTTTGGTCTATCAAACAACGCAAAAAATAAGGGCATTAAAAAAGAATTAATCAGCATAGATGCTAATGGGACACAAACTGTCTACTATTTTAACGTGTATGATACCAACAGAGGAAACAGACGATGATGAGGCCGTTGTTGAATATCTATTCGAATAAACAGCAAGAGCTAAAGACTGAGAGCGCGCTTATGGTCTCAATATTTCCTGTTTTGCTTTGTGACGGGTTGACATGCGTAATAGGCCATCATTTTACAACATCACCGCGTCGACAAATGGTGTACCTGCCTTTGCTGAAATTTAACTAAATTCCTCCATATCCAATAGTACTCGCTAAATATTCACATCGACACGTTCAATATATCGAACCTAACGTCGAAATTCATTTCGAATCCCAAAATCACGAAGACTAACCGATCAGAAATATTAAATCGATTAAACAATTGCACATTCACGTGAGTAAACAGACGTAAAAACACTTCAAAAAGGAAGGTATCGAATGAATGAGAAAGCCATAACTTGGTTTTGAATTTCAAGCATGATGACAAGATCACATTGTTTCCAATACACGCAACGTGCCGAAAACGTGCAATTTTTTCTGCTCAATATGTGCTAACATTAGTTTATTTGTTGTCCAATAAATATTAACCACGACGCAGATAATATGTCGAGGAATCTGGACTCTTACTAGAAAGTTCAATTACAATGTTGCTCTGTTTTGTTTCTGATTTCCAGATTAAGAACAACAAACATGGAATGTCTGCTTCTTATTAGTTTCTAACATAAATTTCCTAATTCAGCGATGTGGATTGCAACGTAGATATGTATTAGCCAAATTTGAATCAAATTATATGAAATTCATTGAAAATCAAGTTGTTCTTATATGAATTATTATACAAATATCTATCTGCTTAAGATACAGCGAAAATTTCCAAGTCCATTTCAAATATTTGCTTGCAAATTAATACCTTTTTCATTTATTCTGAGCCCTGATGTTATCTTCTCTCTTGTAACAGTTATCTGGTTCGCCAACCACGTTATATCCAATCCAGAGACGGTGTCTTCTTGCAGGCAACTGAGAAAAAAATGTTCGCCGTATGGCAACTCTTGGACAACCCTGCCTCTAAAAGCTTCAAAAGAAAATGAAACCGTGAACAACACAAAAATGTCAATTTGTTCGTACAAAAGAAAATTTCTCTCATTATTAATAATAATAGAACTCGCAATAGTATAATATCAATGATCAATCATTCAGATTCTTATGTAATAATTGGACATACACAAACGCATTGTAATAGAATGACGTTTAGAAATGGTTTAGCGAGATTCCGGATGATACGCAGAACTCTACATTCCAGAGCAGAAAGCGGTGTGAAGTCTAACAACGTAATAATTCTGATTTCGAAAGGATTGCATTAGAATTGTTCGAACAGAGAAAACTTCGGGAGTAAGAGTAGATAGACTAAATCACCCGCAATCAAGCAATATGAAATTCGTCAAAGTCAAGAAAACGAGCCTTATGTGATAAAGGCTTAAATCTTACCGGTTTGCACGAAATAGATTGAAAAATCGGATCCTAAGGACAACCGGGACAGATGTGTGTCAAAACTGTTTTGTGGCTACTTGATTTGGCTTTATAAGATTGACGTGTGTTTTGTTATTTGCGTTAAGCGTAATACGCCTTTGCGCAATCGGCTTTCTCTTGTGTTGTGGGATTCGAAGGTGCACCCGATTTTCAAGTTGATGTGAAGCGCTGAGGTAAACTGATTATTGTTAGACTGATGAACCAGTAATTTATTTAATTTGCCACGTATTCGCCAACTGCCAGTATTTGACCTGACATGCACTGAGGTAATCAATCCCGGCTTCGCCCACCTTAAACAGTTTGATGCGCTGTGTAGCTGCAACGTGTAAACCACACAAGTCCTTGTCATATTCTCATCACAATTACTAGCAATCCTCCATTTCATAATTAGTTCACATCATTTATTTATGGCAACATTTAAGGGCATCTTTTTGGCATTGCAGATAGTTTTCAAATAGCGTATAAGATATCGAATTTTGGTGTATGTTAACTCACTAATCGGCAGCACAATCGTCGGATTTGAGACAGCTTGACCAAATGAGCCTCGAACGTAACACACAATTTCCTTTCTTCCGGTTGGCTTTCCGACATCAATCGAAATAACATAGCCGGATGCGCTGGCTGAATGTGTTACACGAAATTCTTTGGGTGCTTCACCATTAACCGTCCATGTAACGGTGAGTGCACTAAAATGTATTGATATTTTTTCATGACTGAGTGTTGAATTAAATAATAAATAAATAATAATAAATAAAAAAACGATATCCAACTCGCATGGGTACACAGCAGAAATGAACACCATACACGCAAAACAAAAGTGAAAAATTGAAACGATTCATCAACTGGGTGAAGCATATGGTCGTGTATTATTCCAAGACTTGCCTGTAGAGTCCATTGTACCGAATGAAGAAGTCAAATGTCCTTGGTTCATAAATGTGAATCAATGATGGATTTTCAATTGATATAACGTCTTGTACTGAGAGAAAAATGGAAACTTTTTATTGCTGAGTTGGACTTCAGAAATAATCATGAATAGCGAAATATAAATAAATGTTGAATAGAACCTATGGCATATAATGTAATATCTATTAGAAATTTAACGTGGACTCACTATTTTGACTCTTGACAATAGTCACAAACATGACCAGCGATACGAAAAGCATGTTCTTTTTCAATGTGTTACTGGCCTGAAATGAAATGTTACAATGAGCACCTCTTACCGTTAACAAATATGTTGATCAACTATGAAATGATTTGGAGAGAAAGACCTTATTTTATATCTTTAGAGAGTGTGGTGACCTTATTGCAGCAAAAGATATGCCTTTCATCATCATCATCAATAACGCAATCCAACACATTCCAAATGAAGCAAAGCTACTAAAGAAAGTTCACAATGATTTAGTATACGTTCACCGCGTAAACCTGATAAACAACACGTTCAAAAACAAAACCGGAGAGGTGTGCATAATGGCAAAAATACGGAAGTTTAGTGAATGGCCAAATTCCGCACTTACTATTATGCACCATATATGGCTATGCCTGAAACTTTCGCGCCAAAAAATTTAAACTTGACACGTAGCAATATTTTTTTAGACCTAATTTTCATTGATTAAAATAAAATCATAAAATTGTAAAAACGCTCACAATAATCGCTAGTGAAGTTGTGGTTGACCTCCTTCAGTTGATGTTGACCATATATGTACATCGCATGACTTTTCATGTTCTACAGCATTTTGAAAGACTTAACAGTCCGATTCGGAGGAACAATATATTCGGCAGCGCTTGCAACGAAAGTCAGTTTTCGGCTGTATGGCGTCAGTTGCACGCCGGCGGCGTGATCTGCGAGCTGCAGCCAAGTGTTGTATCTGCTCCTCCAGAGGTTGCAGAAGACTCTTTACACAATGCCTCTAATGTGAGCGGTCAAGAGCGAATTTTTCCAACACGCTGGGTCAATGCCAAGAGCTTTCATATCTCGTTTGCAAAAGTGTTTGTACCGCAAGTGCGGTCTGACCAATGGTCGACTTCCTAATTGCAATACACCCTATAGTAGATCTTTCGCAATACGACCATTTTCCATTCTGTAGACATGAACCAGCCACCGCAGGCAGGGCTGTCGTAATAGGGTGAACATGCTCTGTATAATAGCTTTTAAATGCACTCAGTATCAGTCACTCTTTACATCCACTATGTGTTGAAGATACGATAGATGCGTCGTAGATGGAAGGCATTCCGCTTCCGTTCGTGTCTTGCGTGGGTGGTCCAGGTTTCACTGCCGTATAATACAGCATTTAGTACGCACGCGCTGTATACCATCATCTTTGTCTTTACAGTCAGCTTTCGGTTACCCCAAACACGAGAATTCAAACGGGACAAAATGACAGCTGCTCTACAAATCCGCTTATCAATCTCCGTGTCTAGCAAGAGGTTATCCGCAAATGTTGAACCAAGATATGTGAAATGATGTACTGGTTTAAGCTAACCGTTTTTAAAAGTGATGATTGGAGGCGATACAGTCCCTTGACCAAAGACTTTGGTCTTGCTCATGTTTATTCTTTGCCCAATATTTTTGCACACCGAAGAAAACCAGTCCATTAGCGACTGGACGTTCTCTTGAGAGTGAGCAATAAAGGCTGCATTGTCGGCAAACAGCAGGTCACGGATTAGCCTTGGATCGGGCCTTGGTTTGTGGTCTGAACCGGTTCAGGTCGAAAAGCTTGCCATCAATTCGCGTGTGTAGGTAAATGCCTTTTGTCCTCGTCCTAAAAGTGTGCCTCAGAAGCTCAGCAAAGAAAATGCCGGAAAGCGTGGGAGCAAGAACACACCCTTGTTTGACGCCTCGGCGAATTTCAATGGGTTCTCAACTGAAACCGTTAACATGGACCGAGGCCTTCATGCCTTATTGGAACGAAATAACGAGTTTGAGCAGCCTCGGTACTCAGCCTATCAGATCAAGCATTTTGAAGAGACCCTCCCAGCTGACGTAGTCCAATGACTTCGTTAAATCAATAAAAACTGCGTGTAATGGAATATGCTGTTCTCGGCATAATCTTTTCACGACACTTTTCTTGAAGTTGTCGCTATTGCGGAAGCCACATTGAGATTCGGAGTAAATTCTATCAGCTAAATCTTGTAGCAGGATCTGTAAACATTTAGCAAACAATTTGCCTACAACACAAGGAGATTCCTCAATACTTGTTGCAGTCGCCCTATCACCACTAATTTAAAAAGGCGGGATGATATTTGTGTATCGCATCTCTTGTGGGACACACTCTTCCTGCCAGCACTGAAGAAGCACATGGTGAAGAGGTTGTAATAATGTTGTTCTACATCATTTGATGAGCTCCGGTGGATTTCCGTCGTCACCAGTGGGCTTCCCATTCGCTAAGCGGTCGATTGCTTAATTGACTTCATCAAGAGTAAGGGGGTATCTAGGTATTTAATGGTCGGCAACCGCTCGAAATTTTCAAGTACATGTGGTGAAAACGTTGCCCCTGTAGCTGCTCGGTTCTGCTGCCTTTAGTGGGTCGTTTTGCAAAACAAACCCAACTCCATGCAGTCAAGGCTTATCAGAACCCATTCCTTTCCAAACGATGTGTAATCTTTTTCTGTTAGCATACCAGTGTCTGTTAATCGCGTCTCTTGCAGGGCAGCCAAGTCGAAAATCAGCCTCTTCAGCTCTACTTAATCTGCGATGAAGTAGTCATCTATTTTCGGACATAGTACTGTATCACCTTTCTTATATGCCTGCATGAGTGTCAATTCTATTCATAACCATAGAATGATGTGAGGATTAAGATAGCAAACGATAACTCTTTTTGAGTGAACTCCTATATCTAAATTAAACATAAACTATTTAAATTTCCGAAAAAAATGTTTTACCGCAGTTTGCTTTGTGAAGGCTTCACTGAATAGCAGTGAAGCCTGGACCATACGCTCCGGATATAAGCATAGGCATAATGCTTCCCGTTCACTGAACAACCGTTTAAACTTGACCCTGTCTTGAATGACAGTTGTAATATCCATGGAACATCGATTTTAACACAGCATAATATGTCGAATCACTCTTTTGTCAGATCGTACATGCGTATGAGTAGGAAATTGTGTCCAAATATAGTCATCAAAGCGGAAGCCATTCTTGTGCTACATTGGCGATTGAGCATTGGCGAAGCGACGGATAAACAATATATATCCAGCGATCCGGAAACAAATGTCAAAAAAATATTTTTCAAATCGTGTGTAGACATCATTGTTATTCATTACGTACCAGTTATTTATCAAGAGATAAACTGACTTTGTTTTACCATGGAAACGTTCAATGCAATCCTAACTCAAGCTGGCGTAGTTTCATCGACCACAATTCCAAGAGTTGCGGAAACGAAATTGATGTACTGGGTAAAACTGTCGATCTAATGTATTAGAAATAGACGATTCTCAAAGAAATATCAGAAATTTTTTATAGCTTGTGCATCACAAAATCGGAAATTCAGATATCGGCATATATTAATTTCCAATTCAGTGAAAATAATTCAACCACAAGCCAGCCTCGACATATTATGAAGAGTAAAAAGTCGAGACCTTGTGTGTTAGATCGTAGTTACTTGAATCTGAATAAAGCAGAGTTTATTTAGAATTGGTTTATAATGGAACTAGTTTTTAATCAATACAAGAATTACATTATCCGCATTCTCACAAGTTACTTGCGTCAGTAGCCAAATTGCTAGTTTAAACATCTTCGCATGTTGCTATTGAGAAGAGGCGAGTCGATCACATTGTTACGCATCGGTTCGTCAATCCCGGTTACTCGAATATTGAAATTAAATGCCTATATAAATGTGAAAAACATCAAATACCGAAATGAATGAAAAGCAACAGTTTCTATAGCTTACAATAAAAACTCGTCCTAGTAAATAAGGAGAATCTTAAAAAGCGCTGGTAAGATAAGAATTATACAATAAACAAGTCGATCTGATTCTTATTAATGCATCTCAATTATAAGAAACCTTCAGGTTGCGACACAAGTTGCATATATGAAATGATTTGGTTGGGTTTCTAGGTAGTATTTATCGGACAAACTTCAACAGAAATCAGTACCAGGATAAAGGAACATGAAAAGCGAATTCGTGAACAGACATGCAATTCTAGTGGATATCTAACAGTGATCTAAGATTAGGCCTACGCTAAACGTGTGATAGAAACATGGTTATTGCGTTGATTATGATAAATAAAATTGATAAGACCATACATGCAGCGAATGAACGCATAGGCGGTTGATATAAAAAAGATGGTAAAATAAATTCAACGAGGTGAATGGACTGATATCTCTGAAATATGGCATCCGGAGTTTTAGTATGTATACATTGACATTGTGCGCAAGAATTGTGAGAAAGCTATTCTGTTAGCGTATGTCAAACATACCTGTACACAGGCAAATATTTTGGAATGTTAAACAATATAAATGTTGTTGTTGCATCAATGTATTTTAATCTTCTCGGTCAATCACAAGTGCTCAGTTCTTAGCATGTACTGAGCAGATTCAGATGGATACTTTTAAAACCTAGTCTCTCTTAATGCAACTATTCTTTGGTATTACTAACAAACTAGTCGAAACGGGTGATTACAAAAATAAATGTTTAGATAATAAAAGAGGTAATGCCACATAGTAAACTAAAGGCATACTAAAAGCAGCATAAAAGAACAACAGTGGTAGAGAACGGATTTGGACTCTAAATCGGAAGAACATTATTTGTACCATTATTTTGGCCAATGCACCGACGCTCTTTGCGACGCATGCAGAAAAATACGCTTTCAATCATAAACTCATAGCAGCCCTCATAAACATGCCACCAAAAACTGTATAGTGGTATTGAGTGATTGCAATGCCGGAGTAAGAGCAGATTACGAGTCTTGGAAAAACTGTCTCGGAAGTTTCGGTGTAGGTAAAACAAATGAAAATGGAAACCTAGAATTATGCACAGTTTTCAGAATTTTTATTAGTAACACGTTTATTCAAAGAGGACCAACAGTTGCTTGGAAACATCCTTGTCTAAACATTTGCTAAAGATTGATCGGTGTCTTGTTAGGCGCTCTAATATAATGGGTGCACTCCTCACCAGATCACATTAAAGCGCAGACTGCGACAATAACCATTCGCGGTTTGTGCGAAACGGAAGCTTTCCCACAGGAGATTTCGCCGCACCAAATTTTGTGCTACGAAAGGGAAAGACGTCACTAGCCTGCATGAACCTAAGCTATCTGCGTGATCTGCAACGCATTCAATTCAATTCAATTCAATTCAATTTTAATGGTCTAAAAAGCATATAGCTTGACAAAAACCACAGAATAATATGGGAATTACGAATAACATGGGTAGAAAAAAACAAGAGTTCAACAAGACAACCCCAAACGAATCGGCTTGAGAAATCTGGAAATGGATGTAAAGTTGCACTTTCCACGCACGGTCAGAAGGAAGCTCGAACAAGCGACTGGTGCAAAGCAAAAACTTAAGAGTTGAGCAATGTGTTGAATGAGAAACGGTAAGCATTTTCGAGGTTCAATGTTATGTGAACTGATGAAAACTTACGACTTGAATGAACAGCTAGGAATAAGGTCCAACAAACTGCAAGACGAGATACAAATGACTATTTGCGAATTCGAGGATAAATCCTCATTTGCAAATTGAATTTTAGCTTTCAATGTGGGGACTAAGCTAATTCCGTAACTTCGGATCTGGTAAGCTTGAACAGTTTGTGTACATTTAAGTCAAAACTTGACAATTATATGAGAGCTAAATATTCATTTGCATGCTTTTCCGTCATTCACACCCCACGACCGGTTTCGTGCTGTTTGCACTCATCAGGTAGGGACAGTAAGATCAGGATCAGCATGCGCTTGAAACAGTGGAGGAATGGTAAACAAGGAGCGCTTGTATGCCACTGTTGGATAAGGCTCGTACGACGAACCTGTTCAAAGCATGTGTCGAAACACATGTTAAATGGGGTTAAACCCATAACCATGAAACAAAATATTCATTTGCATGCTTTTCCGCCATTCACACCCCACGACCGGTTTCGTGCTGTTTGCACTCATCATGTGTTTCGACACATGCTTTGAACAGGTTCGTCGTACGAGCCTTATCCAACAGTGGCATACAAGCGCTCCTTGTATATGAGAGCTAATTTCTGTGAACACACGCTACTGTGCGGACGTATTTTTCGTCGATCTGACAATTTTGATCATATCTTCGTTGCATCTGCACGGATGTATACCATTTAAAAAAATTCCGAGTATCACTTAACGATATCTATCGGATTTCATACTTTTCGATCGTGCAAGTCAACTTATCGTTACCATTTCGACGGGAAAAGAACATTTTGTTCATGCGCACAAAGTTTTTCCCAGTACCAGCTATCCTACGGATTTTGCAATCACTGCAAAGGCCACATTGAACTACAAGTTTCGATACCTTATTTCGTGTTCTATCTTCCGTGCTTCACGAATTATCGCGGATTAACTATTCAATACCGAAATCTCGCCAACGAACACTGCCAAATCACTCAACGGACAAACCCGTTATCGATCAACCCACAAGCCCTATGTAACCCACAAACCAGTGCGAGCGTGTCACGAGATCCACATCCCGGACCTGAATTTCGCATATCCACAAAATGAAATACATATGGTACATCGTACGACGGTTATGAGCAAATTTTTAAGATGATCTCATTCTTGCATGCAAAGTTCTTACAACTAATTCCCAGCCATTGCATATCTTATGTCAAATAATTCTGTTAGCAATATCCAAGGTCATCGTTACAAGTTGGAAAACCCCAGAAAAATGAATGTGCCCAGTTATTTTGGTTTTATTCACGTGTGGCAAGTAGTTATTCAAATACACAGCTTGACTCATTCGCGCGACCGATGTTTTGCGTACATTTTTGCATTCACCGAGTAATAAGGATAAATTCAAGTCAATTACACGTCTGTAATATTGTATTTATAACTTGACATCGTGATATTACATAGTTAATTGCTTTTTCAACCTTGATCAAAATACGAAAATAGCACATTTTGGCATAGGATTAGCCATTCTTTGGTCATTTTGGCTGAACTCGTGAAAAACAAAAAAGATGAAAAACAAATTACATAATCATCATTTATGTTGATTGAACTTTTAGAAAAAATGTTGTTTTTTTACCAGAAGTTGGCAAGTCATTGATAACGCAGTTCTTTTTATAGACGCAATTTTGTTAAGGACCCACACGGAAAGTCATAACTAATATGAGAGCTACGCGCTGAACAACGATGTCATTTCTAGATGGTTGTAGTTTTATGATGACTTAGAGGTTAATTTACGTCGCATGGTTTATATGCGGTTGAAATGGATGCATTTTTATGTATTAATTTATAATGATTTTAGATTTATGCTGAAAAAACCGTAAAACCATCCAGAATACAATAGAATGTTCATATAAAATTTAAACAAAATATAATTTCTTGTCAGCATCAATGAGATTAAAAGAGGAGCGAAACGAAAAACAAGTTTGAAAGGGAGTGGGGAAAAGTAGGTGTGAAATGAATGTTTGTATAGAAAAATTCCAATTGTGTCAATGGGGAACAATAAGGGTTTTAAATATGTGGGGTGAACACGGTATTACTCAATATGAAATTGTAACGTTTTTTAGGGAATTTAATTAAGTGAGAATACAATTTCTGGGTGTAAACTTTTCCACAATAAGCATACACGGACTGAATAAAAGAACTGACGAAATTGTTGTCGGAAGTGTGATGTTGAATTGGTCAGATTAGGACTGCGTTTTCTAAGATGTTCGAGCAGAGCTTTGTACTAGAAACTTGGAAAATTGCCCTGATTAGTCCGATCTACAAGGGTGGTAAAAGAAATGATCCTTTAAACTATCGCCCGATAGCATTATTACCAGTGCTATCCAAAGTAATGGAGTCCATAATAGCTGATGCCTTACGGAATCACTTTGAGATTAATAATTTAATCTCCGAGGCACAGCATGGATTCAGGAAAAACGATCCTGTCTGACAAACTTGCTATTAGCAAAAGAATCTTGGTCTGAGCTACTGGATGCCGGCCACTCCGTGGACGTAATTTATATCGATTTCTCAAAAGCCTTCGATCGTGTGAATCACGAAATACTTTCGTCGAAACTACTCACCTACGGAGTACAGGGTAAACTCCATGCATGGGTTGAAGAATGGTTGATATCTCGTGAGATATACGTGAGAGTCAAAAACGAACTCTCGAGTCGATTAAAGTTGCCCGTGGTGTCCCACAAGGATCAGTCCTCGGACCGCTTTTGTTTTTAATATATATAAACGACTTGCCTACTGATTACAGTCGTCCGTGCTTATTTTCGCTGATGACGCAAAGCTTTGGCGCAAGATAGACTCCACAGACGACACGCAGAACCTGCAACGGGATCTCGATATGATTCACACTTGGTCCATAGACAACGAAATGCCCCTAAATGCTTCGAAATGCAGCCTATTGTCTCTCAACAGCATTCGAGCAAAGAATATTATCTTGGTCGCACTGTTATTAAACCCGCCTCCTCCGAAAAAGATTTAGGTGTGATTATCCAATCAGACTTAGGAAACTCAATGCAATGTCGACTGGCTGCCTGCAAAGCTGAAAACAACTTGGGTCTCCTTAAAAGAGTCCTAGGTTCATTTGACCCTAATATTGCCTGCAAACTGATTTCAACGTACATCCGTCCTCATGTTGAATATGCTATACCGGCATGGGATCCTTGGTTGAAAAAAGATATTCTGCTATTAGAAACTCCACAGCGCAGAGCGACAAAACTCGTCCTGGGACTATCAAATTATCCATACGAAACGCGACTTAAATTATTGAATTTGCATTCGGCTGAATACAGACGGAAACGAGGAGCACTTATATTCATTTGGACAGTGCTTAATCAAACAAATCATCCTTGCGGTCATTTGTTTCATCTTTCCCATAACACACATCTGCGAGGTCCCCAATTAAAACTTTACCAACAGCATAGCAGGTTGAACTGCCGCAAATATGCATTTTCCGTTCGCAATGTGCAACTGTGGAACAGTTTACCTACTCATGTGGTACAATCTGGAACCGTTGAAGTTTTCAAGAAATCACTAGATATCCACATGGACAAGTGTTTTTTATGTTTGACAATAATCTAACAATATTTTGATATTTTTTACTATCCGACCCGATGTACATTTTTGTGGGGCTTGTAAAGCATAGCTTTTTACCTGCATATAATCTATGAATAATCTATGAATAAATTTAAAGAGGTGCCCGTATAGGTTTGGACGCGAATAATTAAATTGAACTTGGAAAATGTTTTTGCTTTGCAGAGCAAACCGCAAGCTGGAGGAAAATGCGAATATTTTAGCCGATCAAAGTACTTATGCGCATTTTATTTAAAACAGGCACAGCAAAAGCATCAGTGAAACGATAGAAATGTGCTCAAACTGTGTGTTGAGAACATATTTGGAGATGGTCGAGTCATTCAAAATTGAACATTATTAAATGTTGCCTTAAATGTTTGCGCTTGAAGTGATCCTTGATTCTCAATTGATAACCAACATAAGTCAGAATGCAATCTTCCAATAACTATCTAATCTAGTCTTATACGGATCGAAAGGTCGTGAACCAAATCACAATAACAACAGCTTAGTTTAGGTTTCACAAGGGGTAACTTTGTAATTTCAGAACTCAGAACTCAGAAAATTTTATGCTAGAAAAGCATTAGGCTTAACCATAACCAATAGCTTATGAAGATGGATTTCATGACGACGTTCTAATCCACTGAGGCTTAAGAAAGAAAATTGTCATAAACAATGAAATGAAGGGACTGAGATAAGATTCGAGTGCCTAGAATAGTGCTAGTCGTGCGAAACAAAGCAATCCAGCGGCGGCAGAAAACGGATTCAGACGCTAGATCTCAAAAGCATCAATGGTAGAATTACAATGCCCAACAAAGTTATGTTTGTATGAAACTGTTATATAGGGATCGTAAAATGAACTACGATGTTCAGACGCAGAATCGCAAAGTGATTTTTGGTCAAAGCATTCAAGGCGCTTATGGATGACCAAAGTAATGCGTTGCTCACATCCCCATCCCTTACAAACCACTACCGGTTTCTGGCTGTTTGCCATCGTCAGGTAGAGAAAGTAAGATCAGTGTCAGTGAACCTTGAATCTGTGGTAAAGTGGTAAACAAAGTTATGCTTGTGTGCCACTGTTATATAGGGTTCGTACAACGGACCACAATGTTCAGACACGGATTCAGAAAGTGATTCTTGGTCAAAGAACTCAAGGCACTTATGCATCACCAAAGTGATGTGTTGCTCACATCCCCATCCCTTACACACCACTACCGGTTTCTGGCTGTTTGCCGTCGTCAGATGCAGAGAGTAAGATCATGTTCAGTGAGCCTTGAAACAGTGGTTAAGTGGTAAACAAAGTTATGGTAGTAGTCTGTAAAGAATGGGGATTTGAGCAACACATTACTTTCGTCATTCATAAACGCCTTGAGTGCTTTTACCAATCATTACATTGTGATTCTGTGACTGAACATGGTGGTTCGTTGTACGAAACTTATATAGCAGTGACATACAAGGATAACATTGTTTACCACTTTGCCACTGTTTCAAGGCTCACTGAACATGATCTTACTCTCTGCATCTGACGTCAAACAGCCAGAAACCGGTAGTGGTGTGTAAGGAATGGGGATGTGAGCAACACATTACTTTGGTCATCCATAAGCGCCGCGAGTGCTTTGACCAAGAATCACTTTGTGATTCTGTGTCTGAACATCGTGGTTCGTTGTACGAACCATTATAACAGTGGCATCCAAGCTAAACTTTGATTACCAATTTACCACTATTTCATGGCTCACTGAACCTGATCTTACTGTCTCCACCTGACGACGTCAAACAGCCAGAAACCTGTAGTGGTGTGTAAGGGATGGGGGTTAGAGCAACACATCACTTTGGTTATGCATTAGGGCCTTGAGTCCTTTGACCAAGAATTACTTTGTGATTCTGTGTCTGAACATAGTGGTTCGTTGTACGAACCCTATATAATTATGGCGTACAAGCAAAACTTTGTTTACCACTTTAACACTGTTTCGAGGCCCACTGAACCTGATCTCACTGTCTCCACCTGACGATGGCAAACAGCTAGAAACCGGTAGTGGTGTGTAAGGGATGGGGATGTGAGCAACACATTACTTTGATCATCCATAAGCGCCGCGAGTGCTTTGACCAAGAATCACTTTGTGATTCTGTGTCTGAACATCGTCGTTCGTTGTACGAACCCTATATAATAGTGGCATACAAGCATAACTTTGTTTACCACTTTAACACTGTTTCAAGGCCCACTGAACCTGTTCTTACTGTATCCACCTGACGATGGCAAACAGCTAGAAACCGGTAGTGGTGTGTAAGGGATGGGGATGTGAGCAACACATTACTTTGATCATCCATAAGCGCCGCGAGTGCTTTGACCAAGAATCACTTTGTGATTCTGTGTCTGAACATAGTGGTTCGTTGTACGAACCCTATATAATTATGGCGTACAAGCAAAACTTTGTTTACCACTTTAACACTGTTTCGAGGCTCACTGAACCTGATCTTACTTTCTCCACCTGACGACGGCAAACAGCCAGAAACCGGTAGTGGTGTGTAAGGGATGGGGATGTGAGCAACACATTTCTTTGGTCATCCATAAGCGCCTCGAGTGCCTGACCAAAAATCACTTTGTGATTCCGTGTCTGAACATCGTGAAGTCTACCTGTTGTGCGGACGTAATTTTTGTTGCTCTGACAATTTTGGTCATAACATCGTCGCTTCTGCTCGGATTTATACCATTTAAAGTATTCCGTGTATCACTCGACAATACCTATCGGAGTTCATACTTTTCGATTGTGCAAGTTGAATTACGGCAAACTTAGCTGTTTTTACGGGAAATACCATTTTGTTCACGCGAACAAAGTTTTTTTCAACACTAACTATCCTACGAGTTTCGATATCGTTGGAAAGATCACAGTGCGATACAGGTTTTGATATCGTATTTCGTTTCCCATCTTCCGTGGTTCACAAGTTATCGCGGATATTGTTCAATGCCGAAATCTCGCCATCGAGCTCTGTCAAACCATTCAATCGACAACACACCCACTATGGAACAGCCAGCAAGCCCTGTGCAGCCCGCAAACATGTGCGTACGTGTCACTAGATCCACTGCACCGACAAAGAAAGAAATCGATTCAGCTGTGACCGTGAGAAGTACCCATGCGACGGCGATTCAGTGTGACCTCTGTATCACGTGTCAAGACCCGGTAAGCGTTGATTCTGTTTCGGTTAAATGCATGCTCTGCGGGTTTCACCAACACGTGTCATGTGATGTGAATTTGACTGATGATTGCGTGAGACTTGTAAACGATGAGAGATACCCATCCGTTTGTTATGTGTGTGCTAGCTGTAGACATTCCAAGAAAGATGTCCGCAACAACAGTAAAACCTTGACGGTTGGTAAAGAGCCTAACGAAATGGAGAGTAGACTGTCACATCTGGAAAATCAGTTTGCACAAATGAGAAACTCAATTGAGCTACTGATCAAGCCAACAACGAAGGCTCCAGAACATTCAACCTCACCTCTAAACACCACTAGTGCAACTAAATATTCTGAAATATTGCTACAAGACACCAAAGAGACCGATACAACCGAGTCAAAATTAAAGCCGTCCTCCTCAAGTGTTGTGTTTGAGAAACCAGCCTCAAAAAAGGTTTCGCTTAGCATTATTTGTACCAATGTGCCAGAGGCATCCGAGACACTATTTTCGACTAGACAGCACCATGACTTGACCAAATGGTCGGAACTGTGCACTAGGATGGGTGTAAAAACAATCACTCCGGTTTCACTGACCCGCTTGACTCGTGCTCCCAAAGCGCCGCACCAAGATAAACCAAGATTGCTCACGGTAGTGTTGCAGAGTGAAAAAGAACTAGAAGATGTACTTTTATCTGCATACTTGTTGCAAGACGGTGAACAAAACACGCCACGTATCTTTGTTGACATACCCTGTCAGAACGGGTAAAATCGGCACTAAACAGGAACACTGGGAAAGTAAACGAGCGTGACAGACGTAGTCTTATAATCCTGAACGTTCCTGAAGCTGCTGCCAGTTCAGACGCAAAGTGCATCTCGAAGCACGACATACTACAATGGAAATTTATTAGCGATACTATCCAAACGAACAATACTGCTGTTATCGATACTTTTCGGATCCCGACATCCCCGAAATACGAGGGTAACGCTCCGCGCCCCCCTTAAACTGACACTGCTGACAGACAGTATGGCTGATACCGTTCTTAAACACTGGAAGCAATTTCGTTACAAATTGCCCCGAGACGTGAGGCTAAGTGTGCCCAAGCGTGTTCCCTCACTGAAACCCAGAGAACCATCGCAACCACAGCCTGATTGTAATCTTGTTATTGACCGTTCAAATGTTACCCCAAAAAACGAAAAGGGTCCGGCTCATCGCGAGTCGGACCAATAGCTACATTACACGATTCGACATTGTGTAAGACAAATACGATCAGGTGCATATATACAAATGCTCAGTGTTTAACTAACAAATTAGCTGAACTATGTGAGCTTTGTGATAGACATTCACCCGATTTGGTTGCAGTTACAGAGACTTGGTTCCAGCCCTGCATGACTGATGCTGAGCTTTTGATTCCGAAAATGTCACTACTTCGTCGCGATCGTGATCGAAGATCCGATGGTGGAGTTGCAGTCTACTATCACGAACGTTTAGCGCAGTGTAACGTCATCGATCATCCTGACCTCAGCCTTCCTGATACGATGTGGTGTTCAGTAAAACTAGTCAATGGAGATGAATGTACGGTCGGCGTCATTTACCGCTCACCATCATCCGAAAGCTCATACAATGATAAGCTCATCGAATCATTGCAACACATCACAAGATGCCAGACTATGCAATTGCTAATCATTGGCGATTTTAATCTCCCGCATCTGTTTTCGAAAGGTGAGCACTCCCTGCATTCGTTTGAACATCAATTCAAGGAGGTTATAGAAATTGCTTCACTACACAATCACGTTAACCAGCCAACTCGCTGGCGGGGTCTTGACCAACCTTCAACCCTTGACCTTGTCTTAACGCCTGAGGCAACCGCAGTAGATGGTATACAATACCTGGCACCACTGGGGAAGAGTGATCATGTTGTGCTTTTGTTTGATTATGTATGTAGTGCGGAACGATTGTGTAAACAGACGAAAGTCATAAGGAAAATACAATTTGAATCCTTAAATATCAGTCTCCGGGATGCACACACTCATGAGTTTGATTCAATGGATCCTGGCTCATATTACAATTCGTTTCTAAATTATCTCAATTCGAAGATTTACGAAAACTCGATTTTTGTACCACACAAATGCAGCAACAATAACCAGTTTGTTATTCGGAGTAGAACGAAGAAATGGTTAGCTGTTAAGCGAGAGTCTTGGGTAACTCATAAGAAGTTTGGTACGGAAGAAACTTGGAAACGATTCTGTAAGATACGGAATCAAGTCACTACTCTTGTAAGAAAAGATCGCATGGAATTCCAATGGAACTTGCTTAAGAGAATGGGAAAGAATCCTAAGCTTCTCTATAAGATAGTAAATGAACGATCAAAGATCAAACCAGGTGTATTCTCTGTACTAACACCTCATGGATTGACCCACACTGCCCAAGATACCGCCGACGCTTTAGCAACGTTTTACTCATTTGTCTTCAATCCCAAGCGTTGTATACCATATACACTTTCATCAAGTTCACCACATTTCGAATTATTAAGTGAAATGACTATCAACGAATACATGGTTGGGCGGGAACTTTGTCGACTAAACGAAAAGAAGTCCCCTGGCGCAGACAAAATTACCCCCGCCGTACTTCGCAGGAGTCGCGTTGCTTTGACTGCTCCTCTCACTCGCATATTCAATCTCACTTAAATGAAGGAAAAATACCACCGCAATGGAAAGCAGGGATGATAACTCCTATTTATAAAGGCGGTAGCCGTTCAGACACAGCAAACTATAGACCGGTAACGTTACTTCCGGTGATCTCCAAATTAATGGAACGCATTGTGACTGCGCGCATAAGAGAACATTTTGAAAACCAAAATATTTTGACCGCAGCACAACACGGTTTTCGAAGAGGTCGCTGTTGCTTATCTAACCTCCTTACAACGTTCGAGGATTGGACCAAGGCACTAGACGAAGGTGAGGCTGTACATGCTTGCTACATCGATATTTCTAAAGCTTTCGATAGAGTCAACCACGACATCTTAATTAAAAAGCTCGAATCCTATGGAATAACGGGAATATTGCTGAATTGGATAAGGGACTATCTTACTGATAGACACGTCCAAGTTCGCGTTGGCAGCACCTTATCTAGAAAAATAGACGTCACGTGTGGAGTTCCGCAAGGCTCGGTGCTTGGAACTCTTCTATTCTTGGTGCATATGAACGATATAGTAGAGGATTTGGATGCAACTTGATACTATTTGCCGATGATATTAAAATATGGAAACGTGTCAGGTCTGTTAATGACTGTATGGCATTACAACGGGATCTAAGCATCTTATTTCGTTGGTCCCAGTTAAATGAGTTACCATTTAACCCTGCGAAATGTAAAATGCTGCAGCTTGGGAAATCTGCACCACACGTATCAGCTTGGCACGCAAGATCTCGTCTGGACCACAGCAGAAAAAGATCTGGGTATCTGGTTTTCGTTTAACCTTAAGCCTGGCCAGCATTGCCGGATGGTGTACAATAAAGCTTGCCGTATCTTGAGTCTTCTCAAAAGAATATTCCGGATTTTTACGCCCGAAACCCTACCCCGGGTAATTAACACGTATATACGTCCTGTTATGGATTATTCCATCCAAGCCTGGGCACCATGGCTGAGGAAGGATATCGAACTACTCGACAGGATTTATCATCGTGCTACAAAGTTGGTCTCCCGGTACAGAAATTTGCCTTTCACAGAGCGAATGTTAAAACTAAACCTACAAGATTTTACCCAACGACGGATACGCCGTGACCTTTTGTTGACCTTCAAAATCCTGCATTCTGTAAACCATCCCCTTAAACACTTGCTAAAGCCCAATGACCTTACTAGAACACGAACACATTCAAAGGCTTTAGGCATTCCGCATTCTCGATTGGATATACGTCGTAATTTTTTCTCCGTAAGAATTTGTTTCACTTGGAACTATTTGCCTGAAAAAATCACACGATCAGAATCTGTTGAGGATTTCGCTTCCAAACTCGATGAGTTTATGACGAACCATGCGGTATGCGAATGTCCCTATTGATTTTTGAGATATTTTATATTTTTTTTATATATATTTTTATATGTTCCATATACCTTGTCATCCTATGGTTACTGTTAAGCTTGTTGCTTTTTCTACCATACAATTTTCTGAGTTCTGAGTTTCTGAGTTTTGAGTAGGGTGACCAGGACGGTAGTTCGCCGGGATCTGAAACGGCTACCTCCCTTATAATTGGTGAAATTACTCCTGTCTTCCACTCTGTTGGCACCACCTCTTTCTTAGGGGATGTTTTGGAACATTGGCATAGTGGTTCACCGCTGCTGTCACAGGATGTTAGTAGTGCTGGTGTTATTTCCACGCTCCAGGGAGAGTTCCTAGGTTCAGATCACACAAGTTTCCCTTCGTATAATCGCTGCATTATCTCAATATTATGCAGCTTTGTTTGAGATACAATCGATGTCAGTAAATTCCTCATTCCCCTAACCGTTATCGGGCTAAACAACTTTCATAAAATTGTCGAGAGTATCAGCCGTTTTCCCTTTGCTTGACCTCTTCTTCCATTATCAGAAATAACAGGAAAACACCCCTGGTTTCACACTGGAACACTGGACCGAGCTTTGGACAATCCATAGAGAAGTTTAGGGTTTTCTTTCATTCAAAGACGAAGAGCGCTGGTAATATGGCTTGTTCCTCTTTGACGCGAGCTTCACTTTGTTTACGAATTCAGAATTGCTGCAAGAGGCATCATGTTTCTGTTCTTACCGGTGTTCAGTCCACGCAAAGTTTCGTTTCCCCCCCCCCCCGAGCCATTTTTTTCGACTGCGAAGCTTAAATCGGAATCACTTGCCCCGTCGTTCATAACAAGTCGCGAATTATGATCATATTTTGACTGAATAATTTTCGTGACTCACTCTGCACTTGTGTTTCGGTGTGTGCTGATCAGTTCTTGCCAGATTTACTAGCCCAAGCGATCACGTAGACCCAGCCGTAGTCGATCTTATCTGAATTCTTTGGAGGACGCACAAAACTCGTCTAGCACTGCCACACACTCAAAGGCTAGCACCCGATATCACTCCGACCGAGGGGCGCATGGTAGTTCAACACCCTCACTGCTGTTTTTTCTGAAGTAAGGATTAGATCCAAAATTGATGGCACCTCTGATCCTCTTCTATGAGTAAAGTCGAACACATGATTATGCAATGGAATCATGTCGATTACCTAACGAAATTTGTGATCAAATGTGTGTATAGGGTGATCGGACCTGGCAAAGAGATGAGGAAGATTGAAGTCCCCGATGAGTAGTAATTGCGAGCTACGCTTCTCTCCGGCGTAATTTTGCGCTTGTAATAACCTGTCATTTTGAGTATCATTCGAGGCTGGAGGGCGATATATGATTCCAAGAATGCAATCGTCCTGTGACA